>CM023455.1:126210367-126431304 GCA_013339765.2 Haemaphysalis longicornis
CCAGGCAACGCCGCCTGTATTAACATTGCCTGACGCGTCGCGCGCTTTTCAATGGGAAGGGTAGGACGCTTAGTTCAGGCACTGATCCGCTATGTGGCGCGTGCCGGCGGACATCTCGCCTTACGTCCACTGCTCGCGAGTCGCGACCCTGCACCCACTTCTACGACGTGTGTCTGTCAGCTTGCCTGTGGGCTTCAAGGGCCGTTTCGCTTACATCCTAGCCGTGACGGGGCGCTAGTTCTGGGCGCACTGGGGATCTCGTTCAACGTGTCGCTCGCTTCATACTTGCTGCATTTTTCCAAAGATAAAGACGGAGGCGGACTGAAATAGTCTAAGAACATACTGATTGTCGGGTAGACATAATAGCTAACAGAAAAAACGATATTTCGGATGGGGCAGCCATATTTTACTGATATTTTTCTTTCTGGACTATTTAGAGAAGAAAAAAATTGCGTGCACGTTTTTTGTTCAGGCGCTCACTTCTACTTTCCAATAATATCACGTGCTTGTAAACTTCAGAAAATATAGGAAACAAAAGGATAAGCAGCTGCGATCCCACCACGCTGTCCGGGCGCTTCTACAGTACAGTCCTCAATTTTAGAAGTGCGTACCGATGCGGAGTGCGAACAGGGGGGTCAAAACAATACCTAAATGCGGAGGGGATAGAGGGGGGATGCCCCCCTCAGAAAATTTCAGGGCCTGTGATCCGAGTAGATAAGCGCGCAAAGCCGGCATCAGCCTGCGGCAGCGCAAAGGGATTTTGCTTCGTGACAAAGGAAGTTTTATCAGTGACAGACCAAGACAGACAGGCATGGTGAAAAACAAGAGGCATAAGAGCGCCGCCTCGGGAACGCTAAACAAACTTTCCACTATTTTGCATAGTTTCTAGAAGCGGCGCTGGCTGGCGGACACGAAAGCGCGCTGGAAGGCTACGGAGCGGGTAAGGGGTTAGGAGGTGCAGAGCAACAGGAGGCTGTGGCTGTGTGGCCATTTTTCGCTCACGCGTTAGGCACTGTTTATACAGGCGGGCGTTGGCTAGGTCGGCGATCAGGCGGGCAAGTTGCTGTCTATCCTGGAGAGATTTGCAGCTACTCGGCGATCTGGAACTTGCGCTGGAACGGCGGCGGCAGCGGCCTTTCACGTGCGGCCGACGCTCCTTCAATTCCCGCCCCTCTTCTATAGCAAATAACCCGCGTCCGTTCAAGCGAGTTAAGACCTGGAAGGACCTCGCGCTTTATTCCAGCGGTCAAACATGTCCGTTACCTTCAATCGTGCCGCAGGCATCTTACTGGCACTGTAACGCACTGACGCAAACCCGAAACACTCCACCACGGAGGTCAACTGACAGGTGCATGGAGCCGTGAGATTTCCATGTTTAAATCTCCCACCAGGACGAAGGGCGTATCGTTGGTACGGTCATGAAGACTAGCTGCGTGTCCACTCCCCCTCCTTCCACCCCCAAACCGTGCACGCTTAAACCGGCAACCAGTGATTAGCCGTTGCTTAGCCGCGAAATACACCGCGAAAATGTCGTTCGGAAAGCCTTTCAATCTAAGAACAATTATGAGCTCACTCTGGCGTTCAAGCGGGAAAGTTGCTCTCTGGCAGCAACGGTAGCGAAACGTTCGGCGACAGTGGCTACATCGTTTTGACGCCCATTCCGCGCTTCTGTTGATTATCCGCAATCATCGGGTAAAGGGCGCTACGGCCGTTATCAGCCATGGGCGCAACTTATGAATGACGTAGCGGTGGTGGCGATGGGATAACAGTTCTGAAAAGGGGTCGGCGGTGGGGAGGGTGAGCATAGAATCGGCGCCGAGTAAATCGGCGCCGAGTAAATCGGCTAACTGGAATGAGACTGGGGGGGCATATACTGCTTTGCAGTAAAAAAGCGGAAAAGACATCCCGTCCGGGTGGGACCCCAACCCACGACCTCCAGAATACCGCTGGTGATGCCATAAGGACTAGACTACTGAGGAGGATGGGCTCTCTTCCACTTTCTTGGGTACGTATTTGTTTCAACGTAATTACATGCTGCACTTGAGGATGGTAGCTAGCGCCGCTCGGACAACTTGGGGGCGTTTATGCCTCTGCTGGCGCATACCCGAAAGTTTTGCGATCGCTGCGCCGCCTGCCGCCGCTTCCCGCGGAGTTGACGGGGCTAGCGTTGTGCGGCCCATAGGGGCTCATGTAGTGTTTTTTGTTTCTCTTTCGCTTCTTGTTGCCCTTCCAAGCGCTAAAAAATTGTTATGGTGACGTCTGTAAGTAAACTACGTTTTGGGCACTTCAAAAGCCGCGCGTCTTGGTAGTGTGCTCAAACATCAACAATAGCTATCCGGGAACGCGGCTCTGCGTCGTTCTCGGGCCGCTGTTACGGGCGTCGGCGACGGCAGCAGCATACCACCACTGTCGCCTCCGAATACGTCCGGCACAAATGAATTTTATTGGCGCCTCGTTTAAACCTGATACTGGCACAGTGAGAGGTGTGTTTGTTTTGTAGCGCGGACAACGAATGCGGCCTCATTACGAATATATGCGTCGTAGAAAAATATATTTCGGGGATGCGATTACCCAATACCTGATAATAACTTGTGCATTTTATAAGAATGTAAGCCAGGCGAAAATGTTAAGTATATTTCAATGCTCTGCGTCGTGAAAGATTTGCACTCATGCCTTATACCAATTAAGGACCAAGAAAAGTGAATTAACCACTGAAAAATTAATGGTCTGCAAGTCCGGAAGAAACAAAATAGCTCGTATAGAAATGCAAAAAAAAAAAAAACCCTCAGTGCAGCTTCTGAAATGCTAAAGACGTTCGTAGCGATAAACTTAAGCCGTGTAGGACTTACAAGACCAACTAGTGTGCGAAATGCACTGCTATTTCGCGAGACATGGGGAGGGGGGGAGGGGAGGGGGACGCTTACGTATCGTTGAGTACGATTGCGGAGCGAAATCAAGGAAAGAACGTTTTAGTAATCACACATGCTACTCGATCACGTCACTCTAGTTTTTAGACTTCAGCTAACAGCTGATCCCTCGGCGAACGCATTTTTTGAGGTATACAAGTTCAAAACTGATAAACGGTTTCGTTAGAAGAGTGGGATATCTGACAAGGCCTTCTGATTTCCGTTTGTGCTAGATTCTGCAGGCTATCTGCGTCATATGACTATGCTTCCAAGAAACGTTTAGTCGCGATCGGGCGCTACTGTAGAAGCCCTTCTCCGGCCTGCTCGCGGAGGATATATGTAACATATATGAATGTTTGCGGGCGCTCAGCTCACAAGACGCCCCAGGAATATTTTTTAGGGGCGAAGCTCCTAAAGCCATGGGTCTGTCCATCCCTTGTGTCTCGTGGTACGTGACCGCCGCATGCTTTCGGAGATGTCGCAAAGTGGGCCGCGTTGCACGCGTAAGAACCGGCTGCAACCGGCAGCGCAAACTCGGCACCGGGAGCGCGAGCTTGTCTGTGTTCGCCAACGGAGGCGCCAGCGCACGTGCACTGCGAGGGGGAGATCACGCAAGAGATCACGCCACGAACGCAGGCAGTCGTTCTCGGAGATCGAGCGAGACGCAAGGACCTTTGCTCGTTTCCTCTCGTCTTGTTCGGGCACAAGTTCGCCCTAAATAAAAGTTCTTTCTTTACCGTTAATTGTGTCCCATCCTACGTGACAAATTGTGGTGGAGGTGCGGGGTAGTCCTCGATGGCGCGGGGTCTTTCACCAGGTCTGGGCTTGGGGGCATTGACTCCGAAAATAAAAGTTGATTTGTACAATGTACGCACACAGTCTTACGTCTTTCTTAATGATGTAATGGGCGAACTTTCACGGGAGAGTTACGGTTACCGATGATCTCCCCCTCTCGAGCTTCGCCCCAGTTATCATCATGCATTCCGTGGATATGGCGAGATTTTTTTGTCGTGCGGTGAGCCCGGGTATAATTTTGGATACTTATTTTCGTACTTATACTCGTATTTCGTATTTTACTTATTTTTTATTTTTTTATTTTTTATTATTACTTATTACTTATTACGTACTTAGTACTTATTACTTGTTTCGTACTTATTACTTATTACTTATTCGTACTTATTTTCGTACTTAATTTTCGTACTTATTTCGTAGAATGTTCGTGAAATTTATGTCCAGGGTAGTGATCAATATCTGAGGTATGATATTGGCAAGCATAACTGGCGTTCTGTCAGGTATAAGCGCTGCACTAGGTTATATAAGCGCACAAAACTGATTTACATCGTAGTGTATAGCCATGTCATGACCATCTGGGGATATGATGCTTACGGAGACACTGTTAGTAAATTTCAGGGCAGTGGAATCACAATCATCTCCATATGCATATCCTGCTTTCGCGACGCCGACCTGTGACGCACACTTGGCGCTTGTACAGACCGCATTTACGAGACTAAGATCGCGTCACACACATTTACACTCTCGTAAACACACCACATTTGCGAACAGAGTGACTGCTCCACATAAATATGTATTTCCAACGCCTACAAACGGTAAATCTCATTCGTGAACGGGCCCCGAAAGCAACGGTGACAGTGGGGAGCGGGCCGGCGACTCCCGCGGCTGCTTTCGAAACAGGCCGCTAGGGGGATTTCAGTGGCGCCCCTACAGGCCGCGCTCGAGGCGTATATGCAGAGCAGCAAGAGACATACCCACAGAGGAGCCCGTACCCGCAGTGGGTACCGAACAGCGCTCTACAAGCTTGGCACATGTGATGCACCAAGCAATCAACGAATTACTCAGCCACTTACTTAGAGCGCTGGGAGGGTCGACCACACGAAATCTGTGGCAGCACTACAAACACTGCGTGCGACATCAGAAGCCTACTAGAGTGCTACATGCCCACAAAAGCATTAGCGCTTTGGGGGGAGTGGACGCACTTTAGAGAGAGAGAGAGAGAGAGAGAAAATGACTTTATTGTGAAATAAATATCCTGCGGAGGTGGGTTCAAGTGCGACGCAGGGCACCCCCACCCCGACTATACTGTCGTCCTCGCGACGATGCCTCGGCCCGGGCTTCCGCGCGGGCGGCGCCACAAAGGTCTCCGGGGGTCACCCCCCGTTCCCCTCGCCTGCGCCTCCCTGCGCTTCTGCCGGCCGAGCGAGCCGCCTCGAGCCGCTGGATTGTCCTTCGCTGTGTTTCGTACTCGTGAGAGTTCATCGAGTCCGTGGCTTCCAAGCTCGAATGGATGCTGGGTTTGGCACAATATCCCGCGGTTGACGCAGCCACACCATCTGTTCATACTTTTGAAACTACGACTAATAGCTCTGATTGCAGAGAATGGGTGCTGGACCCCTATTCGCTGTCGCTAATCTGTGCCTTCGTCTAGTTCCCGAAAGAACAGGAGGGGCAAGACACGACTACAGGCCAAAAGCACAGGTGTGCACAAAGTGCGATGAAGTAACGCCCTCCTCTACACAAAATGTGATCCGCATCATTTTTTATTCGCTAGAAGACTGGTAGTGCGCGGTAGGGGATGTTGATCACATGCCGCCCAACGTTAGGGTGAAGTACTTCAGAGTTGAGATCACAACCGGAAATGAGGTCTCGAGCTTCCAGGGCAGATACGAGAGCTCGCCGCCAGTCGAAAACAGCCCTTCAAACTACAAGATGTGCCGCGTGGTCACGAAGGTGTTCAGGGTAAGGCAGTCGACGAATGCATTCGCCGCACGCCTTATCGTGACCTGTGCGTCGTGAGATGCGCAGAGTATGTTCAACACCAGCCGGGTCTTGCCTCGCGGGGATCTGTCCTCAGCGTCCACTATTGACCTCAGCTGACAGACAGCTTCGGCGGGGTGGGTCACGATGTTGAGAGAAGCACGAAGTAGTTCCGGGAGGTGACGCAGGATTGAGAAGACAACGGTGTTGACTCTCATGCCCCATACACGCAAGAGCTCGAGCTTCTTGCAGGCTCGCAGTACGCCAAGCGAATCGTCCGGAAGCTTGCTTACGTCGATGTGGACGTGCCGCCGTGTCTTCCTGAAGCTCAATCATCAGCTGCGTGAATGGCTCCGTGCCCATGACCAGACCGGGAACTTCGAAATGTTCGAGTAACGGTGGCGTGCGGAATTGCCGGTTTCGCAACCATTCTCCCACAATTGTGGATCACGCGCCAGCGACCTGAGTCGCAGGAAGCCTTGAAGCGCGTGGGCCATGCTGACGTCGCTTTCGTTCCACACCGAGCCGATTTTAGCGATGCGACGCTCGGGCAGCTTGTTTGACACTTGAATTAATCCGGCCGTCGAGATCACACTCACCGATAAACGACGAAGGTGGACCAGCCCCTTGATACAAGTCCAGCTTTTGCTGCGAGAAATTTGCTGCAAGTTAAGCTCGCGACATTCAAGTCGAGGGCAGCTGCAACATATTTGGCGCAGGAATATCGTCGTGAATCTGCAGGTGATCCGAGGTCGCGAGTCTCTTGAGATGACGAAGCGTTTCCCAGCCTGCGGACATCGTTCGCGGCCAGCCTGTACCGGCCCCAGAGCACGATGGTTCCGAGGGACTCGCAATGTTCAAGAATGACCGATATGGCTTGACGCGAAATCCCACTGCCGGGTATTATAAGGTAC
Organism: Haemaphysalis longicornis; assembly: GCA_013339765.2. NCBI lineage: Eukaryota > Metazoa > Arthropoda > Arachnida > Ixodida > Ixodidae > Haemaphysalis > Haemaphysalis longicornis. The sequence goes on from CM023455.1 coordinate 126,216,960, forward strand.
TTCAAGACCCGAAATCCAGTTGACGCCGAAGCTATAATGTCCCAGTCGATGACTGCCGTGGTGATTTGCAGGCTGTGCAACATGTTGGCGCACTCGAGGGTTTTCCTCACTCGCTGCGGGTGGGCCATGGGTTGATGCAAAGTAAGCCATGGATCGATGCAAAGCACGGTGAACAAGGACGGGTCCAAAGCCAGCTGCATCCATCGCCGGGAAACCCGGATGATTTCCTCAACGATTTTCTTAGGTAGATATGAAAATGTCATTAGAATAATCTCCGGAGGCAAGTCATCGAATTCCATGGCGAATCCTAACAACGCAGCGTGCGTGCAGGTTCTTTTTCTTCCTCTGCGTCTTCTGACGGGGACAACGTTTGCCACGAGATATTACCGATATTACGCTCGTGTTAATGACGCTGACGATGGCGCTGCTTGTTTATTTTTCAAAGAACAGAGAACAAAGCCAAGAAACGCCAGGGAGAGAGGTGTACTGGAAAGCTGCGGAAGGACCTTTTCTGACTCCGGCCGTTACTCACCGCGTAGTCCGCAGGCAAGAAAATTGTCAGAAAAAAATTTAGAAGTCATGAGCCATCCCACTCCGTGTGGATGATCAACGAAGTTTTTTAGTGCAGGATTTAGAGGTGGTACAGAATTTACGAGAAGGGTGCGCAAGACACGCCCAGTTACAGCTGTTATGTGCTGAGTATTCGCAAAAATATCGGCTTTGCGGCAAGGAGATTTTACGCAAAAATGCGCGGAAGCCTAGCCTTAGCCTATGTCTGTGCTGCGCTCTGGACACGCCTTGGACGCATTCGGGGCGTGTTCCACGCTCGGGCGCAAGTCTTGATCTCCTTTCATGAGGAAAACGCGTGCGTTTTCGTAACGGAAGCGCGTTTTCCTCACTTACGCGTACACACACGCAGGTAATCGACGACGACGACGGCGACGATAATGATGATGGTCATGATGCTTTTGTGGGTATTCGCAACAAGGTAAATGTAACTGGTAGCGAAGCTTCGGGCGAAAAGCAGTTCAGAACCTATTGCCAGCGACATCAACACCAAAGTTCCAGAAGTTATGGAATTTGCGATTGAAGCGTACCTAGGTGCGGAGGAAACAAACACTAATAACAAAAACCCAAGTTTTATTCAACAATAAAACAATATTTATATTTTAGGAACGATATTTATTTCTGAATTGCATTTATTTAGGAACCGTGTGCAAAGAATGTATGAAAATGTTATTAATTCTCAAAAACCTATTTTGTAGCGTGTTCTGAAGAATGGCACATGCCATTGCTCTGTGATGGAGTCCTTGTAGGGTTTGGTGGGGCGTACGCGCCCGGTTCCCGGTTTGCCACCCACTGCAATCACGGTAAACTGCTTGATTTTATACAGCAGCGGAAGACATGAATACAGAATAAAGTTTCAGAGAAAATGAAAGATGTTTCCAGCAACACCGAGGCGAATCATACGACAGTATGCTTAGAGCCATGAAGAGAAAATACAACTTCATTTAATTTGAAAGAACTAGGATTTAGTATCTCACTCAGCTCCATTACAGCCACTAAAGATGTTTTTTTAACGAAAAAAAGCAAGAAGTATTTAAAAACTTTCAAATTTTGCGCCACAGTGACGTGTTATGAGCAAGAATGACGTCATACGGGCCAACAATAAAATATAATTTTCAGTGTGTTAACTGCACGTTAGCATTCAAGTGATGCGGTCAAATGGAACTAGATGCCCCATTACAGACGTCCAGTCATGTGTCGTCGCGACAGGTCAGTTTAAGCCCCAACCACATGGAGCGATTTTGCAAGCGACTTGGGGAGCGACGCGACTAGCGACGAACTACTTTTCGCCGCGCACCAAGTCGCTCATCGAATCGCTCGGTTCTGGGCCGCCAGAAACAGTCGCTCGCCTCCCGGAAGTGGCCTCAGCGACTAGCCAATAGGAGAGCCCCTACGTAAGCACGCAACCTCCGGTTTTGGAAGAGAACGGGGGGAAGATTTTGTGACTGCACGCGCGTTATCGATAGTAAAGAAGTGAGAATCGCCCGTGGTGTGCCCGGGGAGGACGCCCGATGTAGAAGTATTGAGCGAGGATGCGCCCCTCGCAGGGGTCATGACAGATTGCAATAGTTTCCAAGTGGCATAGCATCAAATTGCCATGAACAAACATTTTGACCAGCTGGCGCTTGTTCTGCTGACGCGACGTGGTAATTCTGTATCAAGGGATGCTGCTGCCATTGATCAAAAAGTTGGTCTCGGTCTAGTGCCAATGTTTGGGGAAAAAGGGCTTGTGTATATCGAATCTTGACATTTTCGACATTTGCTAGCAATCGCGTGCTTTCGACCTTTAATTCCGCCGAAGCAGTCTTCCCAATAATTCGTTTTATCTGCAACCCCAACTATAATTAATTACGGTTGACTGCAGTAGCTTTATATTTATTCAAAGCCCGTGAATAAGAGCGTTATTTGCTCTAATAAAATACCAGGAATGGTCTGAATGGCATATTCGCAGTATATCTGTAAAATAGCGCTTCGCGGTGTTCTGGGGAGAGTAGTCAAATACACAAAAATCTGAAGTTTCGAGGAGTATGCAAAAAGCTGCGCATCGTTCACGGGCGTACAATCAAATAGAAGCCCACAATATGCTTAATAGCCCACAATATGCTTAATAGAAATGGCACCCCTGCACGGGCCTGTTTTTAAGGCCCGGTTCCGGTTGAGCCCGACCCGGGGCCGTCACACTTATTCCGGGCATAGCCTGGCCCCGGCCCGTCGTCTTAATCCCAGGCCCGCGGCCGGTAATTTATTTTTAGGCCCAAGAATTGCCCGCATGCATGGGCCTGACCAAGCCCGGCCTTAGACGCTGAATAAAATTTATTACTGTTGGTTTGTCTTCGCAGCGGGCAACCAGACGGAGCATCTATAGTCTGTACAACACGTCATGGATTGAAGGCGAAAATCCGGAGTTACTAAATAGCGCACAGATGTACTTTTTCTTCCACTGTCTTCAGTTCGTGTCACATCGGGGTAATGATAGCTAGTATTCTTAATTAAATCAGAGACATCATCATCATTTTGATGACCAGATTCTTGGCAACGGAACATGGTTGTCTCGGACACACGTTGGTATGCTGAAATTTTTGGCGCCGCGTTTTAATCCACGAGTATGTACGTGCATTGAAATGTTTAGCCTGTAGTGGTTGCTCAGCGGTTTTGTTTCCCTTACCTGCGAGTTCGATTCGCGGCCACGGCTGCCGCATTTCATCGGGTGCTGCATGTAAAAACCGTGCACAGTAGACATAGAACGAGTTCCAGGTTGTCCGAATTAATCTCTTCCGTGCTACATGCATTCCCTTGTAATCGTATCTTCGGTATGTTATGCCCCAACATGTAAAATGTTGATGGAGTACATGAAATACAATTACAGGAACTATCAGACCTACAAAACACGTTTTTAGAACAATGCATAGAACTAACGTCAAGAGGAGCGTTTGAAATAAACTCATAACATCCCTTCTATTGCTTTTTTCTGCAATTCACATAGGAAATATTAACAGCCAGGCCCATAAATTCAAGCCCGGCCCAGGCCCGTGGCATTAAGCCCGGGCCCGCCGATAAACCGCTTTCGGGCCAGCCCGGGCCCAGCAGTGCTCTACACTGCAGCATCATGCCGCATCATGGTGCGGTATTCCCGTCTGAATAACTGGCATGCACACTTCAGCAATATATGCTTTGATCGAATTGGGTTAAGACCGCAAACATTTTAAAAATCATTATTTCGTAGAGAACGTGCTGGAAAGCCAGTGTAAAATGAAAATATAGCCAGATTCCTAGATTTGCTTCATTGGCGGTGCAATGAAATGCCCCGGTGTCATTAATAAGATGTAGCAAAAGTTCATGCAGCACTGCCCATGTTTTTTTTTATTTCATTGCATTTTACGTCGAGAGAGTTAAGGGTGAATAGGAAAAAGAAATAGTGGAAACTGGTACTCCAACGCTTGTCCCTATCACCTCCGTTCGTCTGTAGTTCTATTTTCCGCGTTGGAAGTACTTCGCTAAAAAAAAAAGAAAAAAAAAAGGGCACGCTTCTGCCGCAAAGCCTCTAAAAGCTCCTTTTAATTTATTCTAACATGTTTTTTTTTTCTACCCCGCTGTCGCTTTGGCGTTCCTGGTAACATAAAAATCGGGCGAAACGCGAAAAAGCGCGGCCCGCGCGATGCCGCGCGCCTTGGCGAACGCAGTCGGCAAGAATCCACTTCGCCCGCTGCGCCCTCTATTCAACCCGTGACGTCAGTGCGCGCGCGTTTTGAAAGGGGTTTGCTATGAATGCGTGATATCGTCTGCCTTCTCTCACGCAGTTTTTTGCCGTCACTGGAGTCTGTTATAAGCATATTAAGTCCAAAAAATCACGGAACGGCTCCCGCCATGTTCAAAATATTCCCAGTAACGCCCTACTTGCGCCGCGCGGAGAAACATCCGGCTACGGTGATAAGGCACAGCTGCAACTTCAGGTGCCGTTCTTAAGTTGTCACCGAGTATAGTATGCACCTTTTACATTTTCTTAGCCATCGGATGCGTAAAATACTATAATCAGCGGTACCGCAGAGACACCGCCGAGAGAAAACCTTCAGTTTCACTGGTCGTCCCTTATATCGCGTTGCTTTTTAGAGCTGCGAATTTACTTGTTTCGTTTCATTAGTGAGCAAGACAGAGACAATTTAGAAGTATATTTCTGACGCCATATTTCTGCTCTCTTCAAGCATTTTACGAACGGCTATTTTTAAATAGGGCCCCAAAGGAATGGGATGATAAAAAAAGAAAGGGAAGTGACGGGAGGCAAGCCGCTTCATGTGCTACAGAATGCTCTATAGGCCAGTCTCAGCAAGAAAGTCCAACAGCCCCTTGTGACGAGGACCATGCGTCCACGGGTGAATATCGGGCGGACGTTCTGGCGATATCCGGGGCTACCATGTGCCGGGTTCGGGCTGGTTGGAGTCCTGGACATGTCCCAGGAGGTGGTCCAGTGTCACTTCCGCAGCGGTAGCGGGTTTTCCAGCTGTAAAAGACATACCTGAGTGCGGTTCATAAAAAGAAAATGGGAGCATCTCCACTGCGTGGATGATGGCGAGGGTGCAGAGTACGGGGACTCGAAGTGACATACAAGTTGCTCCCCGAGTGACATCCGATTTGCACCCCGACCGTCATTCGATTTGAGCCGCGAGTTGCACCTCGATTATTCCCTAAATGAAACTGCAACTCACGGCTCAAATCGAATTCCGCTTGAATTTCGCTGAATGGTCATGTGCGCGCGGATGGACGCGTACGTAGATTGGGAGGTCCTACGCTACTCCGCACCGTTACAGGCGAGGGAGTAAGCCATTTGACTCTCGGTTACTCATTCACGGTCCTATGTTGTTAGTTCAACCCAACCATTAGACGGAGGTATTCATGGTTATTTGCTTGAAGTTGTCCAAGCGGCTCAATTTTTGTGCACACGATGTTCCATGGAATACTTGTGCAATGTACCGAGGAAAAAGTTGTATAGAGATCTCCTTGATGTCTGCTTGCCAGTTCCACTGTATAGAACGTTGTACCGTGCAGGAACTGGGCAAGATGTACTGAAACGGGTCAAAGTAATGGCTGTTCCACCTGGTGTCAAATCCTTGTTCTTTAAAGTGCACGCCGGTGTTCTACCTGTGAAAACGTGGATGCAGGAGAAGGGCCTCGTTGTTCCGTGGGGTGTGGACTGTACCCTATGTAAGAAGCCAGAAACAATCGAACATGTGTTCCTGGATTGTTGGGACGCGGTCTTTCTGTGGGATGTGTTACAGCATACCCTGAAAAGGATTTCGAACACGCTAATGGTGCACCTTACGATTGGTTAATGCTTTTGGTCTTGCTCGGGATATGGAGGTCTCGCATGGCTTTCCGCAACAGCGATATCGATGCCAGGCCAGCGAGGCAGTACTTCTGCGAGAACGTCAGAAGGATTGTAGAAGTGTGGAAGGTCCAGCCGTGTGTACCGGACTGGCTTTTGGAGGTGGAAAAAGTATTGAACATGCCGCGTTTTTAATTGAGCTACGCTAGCGACCATAGCGTTAGCGGTTTTACCCGTGTTGTTCATGCCTTTTTGTTTTTTGTTGATGTCGAAACCCGGCAATAAAGAAGAAAAAAAAAACTGTCCTAGCCCAATGGGTTAGACGACTGACACTAACTCTGTCTGGTCTACCAGACCCAGGATCGAATCCTGCCGGTGCCTGTGTGATTTTTTTGCGCTTGTAAATGCTATGCGCACGGACGCGGACGGACATTCTGCGGTCCTAAGGTACTCCGCACCTAAAAATTGTTCAATTACGACACCTGCAGCAGTAACTCAACGACACTACTGCTGTCCGTAAGCAACCGGCAGTCAACGGGAAGACATCTTGAGCTGCCTTTGTATGTGTTGCTCGTGCACGCGCTGTTTCCCCAGCGTGATTCACCTCAATCTCATTCTAGACACATTGGCAGCACCCTTTCACTTAAACGGACAGACAACCGTTTTTTTTTTTTTTTTTTGTGGAGTGTATGTCTTCTAGCTCATACGAAAGCCAGCGTTTTGTGAAGCGAGGTTAACCTGAAGGAATCCCCAACAAATGGTCGGAAACAATTTTAATTTCGCACTAAACTTTCTAAACTCTGAAAGGTGGCGGCATGTCACTAGAAATATTTGCAAATCTTTCTAGGGACCATACCGTACGTATACAAACAACTCCGTCGGTTTTAAAGGAGCCATGAAGAGAAAATACAACTTCGTGGAATTTGAAAGAACTAGGATTCAGTATCTCACTCAGCTCCATTACAGCCACAAAAGATGTTTTTTTAACGAAAAAAGCTAGAAGCATTTAAAAACTTTCAAATTTTGCGCCACAGTGACGTGTTATGAGCAAGAATGACGTCATACGGGCCAACAATAAAACACAATTTTTCAGTGCGTTAACTGCACGTTAGCATTCAAGTGATGCGGTCAAATGGAACTAGAGGCCCCATTACAGACGTCCAGTCATGTGTCGTCGCGACAGGTCAGTTAGGCGGCCGCCAATCGCACAACAAGGTTCCGTGACGTCATAGAAAAGTTGCGGGAAATTGGCTAGGGGTCGCGACTGCTTCACACGTTTTCTTTAATATCTTCGTTATTTGTTCGAAGATTGCGATGATATTGGTAACATTGTTATCGGGACTAAGCAGTCTTTCTAACAAACCCAACTTGTATTTTGTCTTCATGGCTCCTTTAACGCGTGATTCGGAAACCGCACAAAGAAATAGGAAGGCTGCATTTTATTATTATTTTTTTTAGCTGGAGACAACATACCTGCTTTCATCTCACGTAGCTAAAAGGGTTAATTGCCACACACCTCACTAACATGGTTGCCAGCATTTGTTTTGGCAGCATACTTTCGCGTGGTATATCTAAAAAATTCCGCTTTCTATAGCGTTCTAGAGCCCCGTCAGGAAAACCGTTTTGGTTCAAGGCGTTTTAAGTGGCGCCCTTTCATTTGGGACAGAGACCGTATAATCCACAAAAATCGGTCGTCTGTCCACTTGAGACAACGCTACTCACTTATGACTGCATTACGCTTAGTCTTTTGGATAGCGCCTGGATTACAGTGTTTGCCCACCTTCCTTGCTGCTGGATTCCTTGGTGGCCTGGATCAGTGTTTGGCACAAGTTATTTTTTCTATTTTTCCAACAATTTTTTTCCCACAGAAAATCACTATCGGTGTTGACATTTCTCGATAAGTCAGGGTTAGGAAACACACTAGGCGAAATACAAAACTGTCCCGGAGATTACAATCTGCACGTAATATTGGATTTCGTAAATTCACGTTCAACTCAGCATGCATGTGTGTACACACAAACACACACACACACACACAAGCACATACACGCACGCACACACACAGAAACCATTAAACGAAGCACTTAATAAAGCTTTTAAATTAATTAAGCTTCATACCGCCTCCCCAATGATATTTTTGTTTGCATTATGAAACGGCAGGTCCCCCTGTCGGATTTTCTCCATGGGACCTCCTTCTGCAAAACCCTGTTTTTGTAAAAACTGTACCGAACTACTTAATAAAACAATGTCAATGTCAAAGCTAGCCCTCTTGTTTATTAAATATTTGTTCAAAAATAACGTCAAGCCAGCAGGGGCCATAAAAGCACCAGCAATGAAATTGCTATAATGTACAAATGTCCCCTCAAGCCTACATAACTGCGAAAAGAGGTATGCCTAATCTGCGAGAAAAGGTGTGGTTGGGACTCTGCATTATCAACTGAATGCACCGGTAGCCCACAAGGCTCTGACAAGCACCTTTGTCCGTGGCAACGCGAGATGCAAAAAAAGTTACATTGCAAAGCGTATTTTCAACTGCGCGTGACCATGCCGTTTCCTGCCATCCAGACAATACTATCAGAAGAGGTAACCAATAAAGAAATTCTCAGTATCTAAATGTTTTTGACAGGCCAGAGAACAATAGGTGGCTTCTCGTCCCGTCCTGAGCCAACCATTCCACACACAATCGTACTCCAAATTGTGAGCCACACATGAAAATATGGAGCGCGATCGTCAAGTAAATTAGGATGATTACAACGCCCTGTTGCTGAGTTCCTTGCTTTTGAGCATTGCGTTGCCGAGTGTCTGATGTCGCGAAACAATAAATTTTCTTTGCATGTTTTCCTTCGTTCCGAAATGTGATTAACAAACTCGGTCAGTTGCCCTTGTTAGGCCTGCATTTAGGCTTAGAGTGATCCTGCAGCACAGCCGACTACTCGGCATGCATTTTTGGGGTATACAGTTCATTGTCCAAGCAATTTCCTTCGCAAGAATTATAAAAATCCGTTAAGACAACTAGCACTATTTTACATCAATGAAATGTATGTGGATGCGTGGCATGCTACTTGGTATTGATGCCCTTCGGTAAATATATATAATTGGTATGGTACTGATGTAGTCATAAAATGTATTGCTGTCAGTTTTGTCTCGCTCGTTAATGTAATATTTCACTTGTGACATGAGTAGCCTTTGTATAAATTTTATCATTTCACAATATATATGCCCTTCCTGTAATAATCCCTAACTGGGATTGGCAGTATAAATAAATAAATAAATAAATAAATAAATAAATAAATAAATAAATAAATAAATTGACGGTTCGGTCACCGAGTCTTCCTATGCTGGGAAAACTAATTCAGTGTTTCAAGATTGCTCACGGGACGTTGTCTGCCGAAGCAGAACTGGTTGGTTCTGCTTGCATGACTTCGTGTAGCGCCAAAAAAAAAAAAAAAAAAAAAAAAACGACAGAGGACAGAAAGGCGACGCCGGGCACAAGGGCTTGTGCCTGTCGCCTCCATGTGTCCTCTGTCGTTTTTTTTTTTTTTTGGAGCTACATGAAGTCATGATTACGCTACTAACTAGCCCAAACCCAAACTCTAATAAGCTATATTACGAGAAGCGTTGCGCAGCATTTTCCCGGGAAATGCCGCAGCAGCGGACCATCCTTTGTTACTGCAAATCAGCACTACAGGTGTTACGTTGCTTGGAGGCTGCTTAGCTTGGCAGCCCACAATTGCACAAACAAGTGTAGACGAACGATTTGCCCCCCTCTCGTTTCTTGCGTTTTCTTGTGCATTTTATTTTACCGCCAGTGCTGTGCTTATATTTCGGACCTCTGTTCCCCTTACACCGAGCTGGCGAACGTGCTCCGACGGCCGTCTCATAGCTCGCCGTCACGTGTGCCGTGTTCATGACCAACCGAGCGGCGCCAAGACATCCTGCGCCGGCAACTCAAGTGGTCTGGCTCCGGGGCGCGAGAGGGACTGTGCCCTGCAGGGCAGTCGAGCGTTTAAGCGTCAGCGCTAGTGTGCGTGTGTGGTGAGAGACCTGAGCGGATCGCGAGAAAACGTACGTGAGCGAAAAGAACGGCGCCGCCCAGGCGCATTTGTCCGTTTGATACGAACCCAAGACAATAATTAGTTTTTTTTCTACTCCTGTAAATTGTACGGAAGCTATTATTCGACCGGTCGCCTTCAAGCAAGAAAACTACCTGAGTGAAAGTTAATTCAAGAAAGTTAATACAAGACTAAGTGGTGCCGTAAAGAAATCGCCGGGAAATGCCTGGGGGTTTGCCACAGCTGTATGTTTCTTTTTAATATTTATTTTATTTGTTTGAAGTTTGCGATTACGTTGGTAACACTGTTATTGGGACAAATCAGCCTTTTTAATGAACTAAACTTTTATTTTGCTTTCATGGTCGCTTTAATGTTACGCAACCCCAACACCAAGTATCACTACGCGCTAAGCAACATCGTATACATCAAGCATCGTTCGGGTATCAGCTAACGCTGTTAGACCGAACACTGGGTCGGCACATACTCCCATTTCCTCCTTTTGTTGCACCAGCAGTTCGGCTGCTGATGTCACGACTTTTTCACCATAACCCTTTTTCCGTCAGCCACATGGGTGCCTTACAGCCAACGGACACGTCAGGCAGGCACATACGGCAGCAAGTCCCGATCCGACAAGTCCAGTCTGGCAGGGCCGTAGCCAGAATTTTTTTTCGGGAAGCGGGTGGGGGGGTATGGATTTTGGAAGGGGTTTTGCTGAAAGCAACAGTAAGTATTGCTTACGTGCTGCCTGGAAAAGATTTCGGGAGGGGTTCGAACCCCCAAACCACCCCTCTGGGTACGGCCCTGCAGTCTGGCACAAAGCGCTGGACACATGTACATGTGTCCAGCACCCCCTTTCTGCAGCGTTTCCGTAGACCCCGAAACACAGGTTCATCCCTTCACAGCTTGGGCTCGTGTGATACGTACCTAGTTCGAGCGGACCTGGAGAATCTGCTCTGGGTCTATCCGCTCTACTAAGTGCCCCGAACTCGAGACCTGGCCACTCTGTGGCTCGAGGTATGCCCAACCTCCCTGCGAGCTTGGGCCTTCCAGCACTCATCTACACAAGCAGCAACCTCCGTCGAGGTTTGACGGGCGCTGGACGAGTTTCTTATGGATCCAGCTGCTCCGCCCACTGCTGCAGGCTCCTCACCCTCGGACATACCGCCTGAGGGGCTCACCAGAAGACTTCCTCAGCGCTTGTCCGGTGTTTTCCTCCCCTTTGTCCCGTTATTTGTGCGCTGTGAAGATGAATTCCTCAGCGGACATTGGCGCCGTATAGGCCCTCCTATCCGCAACTGCCCAGGACCTCATTTCCCCCTTTTCCACCCCCTCAAGTTTTCTTTTTAAACTTCCTGCAATCCGCAGTGCCGCAGACGAAGTGTGTCAGTAAAACCGGAAGCCAGAAAGACCATGAAAGACGCCGCCGCCTGTCAATTTGCGAGGACAAAGCATGGTGCGGGTGGTAGCGAGGGAACATGTTTACTTGCTGGATCGCAGGTGTTGGCTGCAGATAAGAGAGTAATTTTAAGTACTGCTAAACCTTCGGAAATGTTTCTAGACGAAATATAAGAGCTCAAGACGTACGGCGTACCTTTTAATCAGCAAACAACAAGCAACGTACCTGGGACACCTGAAAGGCAGCCTGAAAGATGATGAGATGATTCTTCCGTTAGACATGGCGGAGAACTATAGTTTTCTTTGCTCTAAACAGCCCCTTGATTCAGCATAAGCAGAGCACTCTAGTAATACATGTTCGACGGAATGTCTCCAACCTGGACCATTAACATTAAGCTTGATGCTTGGACCATTCCACTCACCATCCTCCCAGCGCAAAGCCCTGTCTGCATTATTTGAGTACCTCGAGGACATTGGCGTCGCTACAGTAGCCATCTCCCTAGCGTGTACAGTAAAGTTTTTACTCAGCGCCCTTAAACAGGACTCTATTCATTTTTAGTTTTTATTCTTTTGTTTTTATTCTTCTCTTGTCTCCTACTCTTCTTCTTCCATCTACTTCCTTTGTTTCCTTCTCCCCCCTTCCCCGCAGAGTAGCATGTCGGCGAATTCATGCTGGCAAACCTCTCTGCTTTCTCTGTAATAGAGTCCCTCTCTCTCTCTCTCTCCATAGTTTTCCCGTGCTAGATGCTCCCTAACCATACCACTGGGTAAATAGGCAAGCCACGGTACACCCCTTCGTGGCATACTATTGTTCAGAAGAAACTGGGCCCATTGTGTAAAATCACATGCCGTGAATGCCTTGACCATGCGACAGGGGAACTTTTCAAGGTGATGGGTTAATGGTTCTGAAACACGCATTTTTTCGCTATCCGGGAAATTCGCTATTTTTCCGTCGGTGTATCGAGCTCAGTACAAGAGCAAGTCAAATTTGGTAAACTTTTGCTAAAACGACTTCGACTTCTAGGCCGAGTGCAACTTTTTTTTTTTCCACGTCAAATGGAAAGAGCGCTTGGGACAGGGTTGGCAGCAGTCGCAGCACCGTGATTGGCAATCAAGGCCAGACTTCAGATACTTGCACGTACCAACCGGTTTTTAATAGCAGAACTGTTTAAGCTTTTAGTTCCGAAGTCCAGCGTTACAAGACCAAAATACCAAGAAAAATACCGAGCGCACGTGCGCGTGCGCCTCGTGAGGAGCGCCCGCCGTCGGCCAGCTCGACCTTCGAGAACACTCTGCCCAGCGTTCGTAGGGTGATCTCTCGCGTGCTTTTGTCCACGCCAGTTCACGTGCATTCGCGCTACAGACGCCGAGTTCGCGAAGCCGGTTTCCGCGGATCCTAGTGCGAGCTAACGTGGTCCACTTTGGGAGAGATGTGAAAGCCTGTGGACGAAACGATCCGGACCAGCCAGTCGTGTCAAACTTTCAGCGGCCTGTTCGGAAATCCATGCGAGGTCCAACAGCCGGGTCTTTGACAAAGGAAGAGGGGGCCACCGCCACCTCTGCCGTTCCTCCAGTGTTTCACCACTAGTGCGGGTTGTGCCAATTTTTTACATTGGCGAAAAAGAATATGAAACACTCAGACTTTCCAAGTGGCAAAGCAACAGCGTTGGTGACCGCGTTGAAAACTGCAGCCTTGTAAATGCACCAAACTTAAAGCTTGCCTGGCGACCTATGTTCTACTAAATCGGTATGCACGGACGCAGCGTCGCGGAAGAGCTCCTATAACTGACCATCTGCCGATGACGCCCTCCTGCATTCCAGTACCAGCCAGCCGCACCTTCCGTAAAGCAGCTTAACCTCGTGACAACCCAAACCCTGCGTGGGAGCCGCGTTCTCTGGCTTTCCGCGGAGGAATTTCACTGCAGTGAAGCGAACTTACGGCCCGCCGAGTGCGGCCGTGGGGGCCGCTCAATACAAGAAATATTTTCTTGCTTGGGACAAAAAGTACTCCGATTAAACTTTTCGAAATAAGTGCTCTTTGTACACCCTTTCCAATCAGCCCAAGCCTGTATTTTTACATGACTCGCCACGCACTGTAATAAGTGCCTGAACATCAGCAATATCGCAAATTTCCAATGTTAATGTGTTAAGCGCTCCGAAACTACTCGCTTCCCGACGACCATATTTTTTCCCCGAACTTACCAACAATATAAACAAACTTTGCAGCTGCATTACCTCTAAAGAAGTTGTAACGGCAGTAAAAAATGCCTAATAAAGCCCAGAAATGCCGCATCGATTCCCGGCAATGCATATTTTGAGACGCACTAGCAGCTGTTAATGTGTTGAAGCAAGGAAGCGTGGTTCTTCTACCAACTGGAATTTTTCTTGCCGTTCTGCCTGCAATATTTTATTTTTACGGATTTTTCACAACCTAGGTTTTGTTCAGAGCCACGATATTCAAATTGCTGCGTGTGAGAGAAAAAATTTCTTTCCTCCAAAAATTGGTAAGAAAAGCGAACAGTGTAGTGAAGGGATCGACCATGATTTTTTTATAGTGTAATCGGAGATGGTCGAGCACACCGTGTGGGACTTTTGACGTGGAATGACCCTGACCTCATTAGTACCTATAACATCCATGCAGCAGCAATATGTGTAGAGTTGGTGATCCCTACGGCCTAAGACAGACTGCAACGAGCAGAACAGTTTTGATTACACTTCGCACTGCCTGCAAACCATTTAGCCAAAGAATTCAGTTTTCAGTGGCTAGTCACAGCTTGGTCCCAACAGTGCTGGCCACTTTTAAGCACAAGTGCAGTGAAAACCCTCAAGCCCATTTTAAAAGCTTGATTATGTGTGTCCTGCAAACTCTATTTTAACCAAGACATGCGTAAGTCCCTCTATCACTTCTGCAAAATATTGAAAAAAGTGGAAAGAACACTGGTGCTCCATTTTAATTTTACCTACGCACCATTCACCTTATGCTTATGCTTTTTTGTAGTACTGATAGAGGCAGCCAGTTCTTTTACATCAGCAAAGAAAAACAAAGATGGGGAAAAAACTGCTACATCCTATAATCAGCGCAATCTATTATAGTTTCGCTAATTATGCATGAGAGTGGTGAACATCACCATTTGGTCGAAATCAATTAATTTCAAAGTAGCTGAGACATACTTTCACTGTGTAAGGTGAATGTCCAATCTTCTTCGGTTGCCTAAACAAAATGCAAAATGTCAATATTTTGCATTTATGTCTGCACTACCATCTATAAATGGAACGGTCATCGATCCCCTGACAATGTTATCAAAGCACACGTGTACGTGTAAAGGTCCCACCCACTGCCACTACTTCAGAAAAAGAAGCACACAGACGAAGACGAACAATATGTGTCCAGGGACAGACACTCGGTGACAGTCGACAACTGCTGATAAGATAAGTGCAGTTTTCGTTTCCACAAGCGCATGACCAGATAACGATGCCGTTTGTGCGCTAAAATATGGCAAACAGCTGGCTTCCAAGAAATACCTTTTCTGCTTCTCCGACAACTTGTGGGCAGCATTCTGTTCGTTGCGACATGGTTGAAGTGCAAAAAAATGGACAGACCCAAGAAAGATGACAGGACAGGCGCTAACCATCAACTGGCTTTGTTGCCATGACGTGCAACGACATGATGTGCCATGCCATGCAACGATATGCCATGACGTGCACGCCTCATCTCCGTATCTTTCTTCTTTCTTTTCCTATGTATATTGTTGAACGTCATGGCAATAAAACTACAGTGATCCCTCGTTAACTCGAAGTCCTAAAATCCGCTGAAAATTTCGAGATAAGCGGAGTTTCGAGTTAAAGGGCCACCTATGGGAGGCACGGCGAAAAAAAGCTTAGACTTAACTGGTAGTTCGAGATATCCGAATTCGAGTTAACGAGGGGATTGCTGTATGTGAAAGTTAGTGCCTGTCCTGTCATTCTTCATGTGTCTGTCCATTTTTTAGCGCTTCAACGATGTTGCACAGTTTACACCAACTCACCCGGCAGCAAATTCTTCTTAAGAATTCTGTTCAGTTCTCAAGCAGCAATGCTGTGCTCGCAGGCATTACAGCATGTACACATCTTCTCAAAAACCTATTTATTCAAAACGGTAAGTAAAGATAAAATAACTTAACAATCCAACAAACCTTCACTATCATCCCACACTCTGCTCTTATACTAATCTGACTGACAAATTAAAATGTGAGCAGTTCTTTTCACTCGCAAACAAGCCACTGACTTGGCACACGACTTTTAGTTCACCCTAACAGCGTTCACCCGGTGACCATCACGAACGGTTCTAGCTGTTCTTCTGGCGGTAGTTTCTTGTTCAGTTCGTCCAACTGTTCCACAGTCTTGGCCAGCATGCTCTCCGTGTTCTGGAGGAGGTTGGACAGTTCGTGCACTTTCAGCAGCTGCTCCACGTATTTGCCGAACTTCTTCTGCCGTTCGGTCATCATTGTGTTGAGGGTGGCGACAGCATAGTCCACCTGCAACACACAAGGGCTACTTGTCACAACATAGGAACGGACACCTGTAAGCTCAGCAAGTCCTGCGCCAAATTATATGTCACATACAAACTTTTCCAGGCTACAGTGATAACAGCGTTGAAACAATAGTGATCAGCAAAGCTGCATATACACTGAAAAAAAAAAAAACAACAACTTTCAATTGAAAGTTTGAAAAAAAAGGAAAGGCAGGTTCCCAAATTACCCAGGAAATGTAAATGTGAGTGGAATTGTATCATCATCATCGTCATCACCATCACCACCACTACCACCACCACCACCACCACCACCACCACCAGCCTATCTACACCCACTGCAGTGCAAAGGCCTCTCCCATTAATCTTCAATTATCCCGGCCCTGTGCTAACTGCGACCACTTTATCCCCATAAACTTCTTGATCTCATCTACCCATCTAACTTTCTGCCGTCTCCTGCACCGCTTGCCTTCTTTAGGATCCACTCTGTTTGAGATGTTCTTTTTTTTTTTTTTGGCGAGGGACGGGTGCTAGATACCTGTGGGCTATGAAGCACACTGCAGTCGAGGGCTCTGAATTATTTCGGATACCCGGGGATATTTATTGTGCGCCAAAATCTCAGCTCATGGGCATTTTTGCTTCTAACCTCCATCTCTCATCTCATTTCAGCCTGAATACACGCATATGTATACATGCTAAAATTACGCTTCAGCAAATGCTAATTTTGCTTATTTGTAATGCCCTCAGCACTTCCTAAGCTCTTCCACACCAGTCCTAGATTCTGTGGGAAGCCTTGGTGCTTACTTCAAACTGAAGGGGCCACATAAAAAAACAAGCCTCAGTTATTGCCCCAAACAGTTTTAGCATCTAAAATCCTACTCATGCCACCATGATTTCTCGCATGAAAACAGCTGGTACTTTTCAGAGTGTTTCTAGTATTTTGGGGGACATTTTTTATTTGGCGTAAAGTTGCAAGTTAGATTGAGCAGAGGTCTATTGTAGCTCTTAAATTCATGCCAATTCAGGTGTACTTTCAGGACAACGTTATGGCAAGCCGCATCAAGTGCCAGTCAGAACCAGCCAAACACAATTGCAACAAAGGGTGCACACAGCCAATCACAGCCCGTGCCCTGTCCAACCAAAAGGCGCGTGTCATTTTCAGTGGACTAAACATTAGACATATAGGGCTCTGCACTAATGACCACTATCAAAGCATTTGTGGGCTGCAAAAACTAGCTTCCCCACAACGCACACCTGGGGTGTGCAAGCAGAAATCAGTAGAAGGAAGTTGTGCCTCCACAAAGGTTCCTCCCAACCCTGTGAAAGACTTCGCTGCACACTCCCCTATTAGTAAATTGATCCAGTGACTCCAAACAAGCCGGTCTATTGGTGGATAGCCGAGACAAGCCGGTCTCAGCTATCACCTTTTTCACTGCGTGCACCACAAAGCTTGTTTGTTTTCAGTATCTTTGTCCGTCTAGATGCATTTGCAGTGGTGGAAGCGGCATTCTATATCTCGGAGCAAGTCCTGGGGCATAAAAAACGCTAGCTTGGAACAGTTACGGCAGTTTTTTGGAGCAGGTGCCAGAACATGTTGTGTCATTTTCAGGTTAGAATGTCGTTGGCACCATCCAGGGATGTCGCTAGAAATTACTATGAACCATTCTGCATAAACTATAATTACGAGGAACTACTCTCACTAAAATACTTATATGGATGCGTGTTTAGGATGCACTGTTTTACGATTTATTCAACACTGGCACAAACAGACAAGTATGTGAAATCAGCCTTTTTAAGAACCCCCTCCAAAGCTTATTTACACACAAAAAATACTGGGCCATTTCCACTAACGTGAGACTTGGGGTGGGGCAAAGCATGCAGTGATAAGTGTATTCTTGGTGCGTTGGCATTTTTGCCAACGGAGATGAAACCGTTTGGGGTAGAGGTATAATAGTGTTTCTGTAAAACTCGTTTGTCTCTGAACGGAAGCACCTCCTGGGGCTGGCCGACAGCCCTGCCTGGTAGCACTGCCGCGCCCCTGCCGCACCTGCTCTTCGAGTGCCCCGAGTATGCGGCAAGGAGGCCGGAGCTGCTGGCTGCCCTGGGAGGAAGGGCTCAGCTGCTAGACGAGCTGCTATGGCCGCCGGGCAACCCCAGGGAGAGGGACAGCGTCCACGAGGCGCTGGGCGGCTACCTGGATGCCTCAGGGCTCCGCCTGGCACTACACTCCCTGGCCCAGTGACTGTGTGGACTTTTTCTTTTTTTTTTTTAATGCGAATGCATTTCTTAGCCGCGGGTTGTCTTGCGTCGTTGAGCAGCGTGCGCCTAGCAACAGCTGTGGCGCGCGCCTAGCAACCGGAGCAGGTGCGGAGTAGCGGAGGGCAAGGGGAGAGGAGGAGCGCACTCGGCGTGTGAGGGCGCTCGCATCGCGAAGCTCGGGCGGAGTAGCGGAGAGTGAGTGGAGAGGAGGAGCGCGCTCGGCGTGTGAGGACGCTCGCATCGCGGAGCTCCGGGCGGAGAGAGAGCTTGCGCGCGGGCTGGCGCGGGTCTCTCTCTCCTCTCCGCGTACCCCTCTCCGCTCCCTGCGCATATAAATGCAGGGAGCGCGCGCCTCTCTCCGTGACTGCTTGCCGACTGGCGCCTTGATAGCGATGGAAGTCGGTGAAGTCGAATCCCTCGCGGCAACGATACCGCAAAGAAGAATTCGGTGCACCCAATGCATTCGCATTTCCGCACGATCCCCTTCGGGGAGGTGGGGGGATTTTTTTTCCTGGACCAGACTTTGTGTGTGTTTGTGAGTGCGTGTTAACTTGTAAATATGCCCCTCTCTGCCCCGTGTTCTGTAAATATGTCACCTCTATCCTCTGTCTCTCCTCTCTATGAATCTGTCATCCTCGGCCCCAACCCCCACACCAGCAGGCGTTCCGGTGTCCACCCCGAGGTGTGACAATTTACGCCTGCTGGTGGACTTTCCTTTCCTTTTTCTTTGAAAATAAATAAATAAATTCATTCATTCATTCTTTGAAGCATAAAGCTCTCTAACGCAAGGTGTAAACGAGTGTCCTGGTGTTTTTTTAGCACGCATTACATTCCAGCGCGAGGTGTAAATGAGTTTTCCAGTGTTTTAGTACCGTGACTACATGAGACGACCATTACGACGACGACGACAGGAGACGCCAACAGCCCCAGCCCCTAAAAAAGAAGGTACGCTCACACACTGTCAGTTCCTTCCATCAATGAATTGATGCAGAAAGCTCATGAAGAAATCAGAATTGAGAGTTGCTTTTAAGAGTGACTGAGCAATTACAAGTTTAGAGCATGTTCTGCATCTTTGAAAGAGCATAGATTAACTGAATGAGATAGTTGGGAGTCAGCACATGCCCTCTCAGTTTCATGTGCCTGTATGTTTAACATGCTATTGTTAAACGAAGCACAATACTGTTATCTCAAAGTGCGAGGGATGCTAACCACTGCTTATTTTGAACATAGAGGCATCACAAAGGCCTCATAGATGTGACCACAGGTCAAGCATTACACTGCGATATGATTATCGCATGATAACTGTAGATTAACCCAGACTTGCATTTGACTTAAACATCAAACTTTCAAACATCATTTGCGAGCCCAAACAAATACAGTCCAATTATGAAATTAGGCTCTCAGGACACCACTCCCACCTCGAAAACTGATAATTCAGGAAAGAAACAAAAGTGCTCTTCAGATGTGTGCGTACGACAACAATGTCCTAGACCTATGATCGGTACGAAGAGCAGAGGCAACCAGTGTGCCACGAAGGCCAGTTTATCTACGACCTTTTGAGTGGCTGATAAAAAGCCTGTCTGCGAATTCCCTCTGAAGTGGGAGGAGACAAGATGGCTGCCGTCATTCCGACTGTGACTGACTGCCTTTTGAGTATTATTTGTTTTTCCAATTCTCAACGTTTTTATGGGCCTGGTGTAAGGGACATTTTAATGGTGGAGTTTACAAAAGCAATAAGCGCGTGAAAAGTGCCACAGACAGACGCCATAAAATGGAGCAGAAAATAGTTTGGATTGGCACATAACAACAGCCCCAAATTTGACGGGTAGAATATATAAAAAAAGGAAAGTCCCAGTAATATGCATGAGTTTTAGCAATGCATCGCTTGATTAGAGGGCTATGTAAGAACGTGTACCCCATACATCATGCGAAGTTCATGGAGATTGAATTTTCGGGGAATAGAGTGAAAAAACTGGGGAATAACAGCAGCCATGAATGCTGAAACGCATACACGTATTTGAATTTTGTAAACACCATACAGCTCCCTTGCATTCTGTTTTTATTTTGCTTGCCGGGCATGCCCATCTTCAAGGGCAAAGTTCGTTTTCCATTGCTTTCTCAAACCCGATTTCAGTATAAATGTGGCAGAGTTACGGCAAAAAAGGACCATTTGGTGCAGCATGTAGCAACTTTCCTGTTTGCCAAAGGTTTGTCGATATTCGCATAGCACTTCCATCGCTCATTTTGCATAAAAAAGAACGAATTACAGAAACAAGACATTAAAATTACGGCACAGTAGGAAATACCAAGCTGTTGACTACAGGCAGAACACAGAGAGCAACAATCTGGCTACAGTATAAGTAGAATAATTTAAAATGTGAATATACCTTCAGCTTAAAGGAACAGACAACCGATTTTTGTCGAGTATATATTCTCTATCCCAAATGAAAGGGCATCACTTAAAGCACCTTGAAGAGAAACGGTTTTGCTGATAACGCCCTAGAACTTTTTAAATCGAAATTTTTAGATCTACGAGCCGTATGTGTCCCTCCCAAAAATAATGCAGGCAAACACGACATAGAGTAGCTCGGCAACATACTTTTGTCTGTATGAGAAATAAAAAACGACATCTAAAAACTTGTCTCCAGCTAAAAAAGTTTGGATCGCAGGCTTTCCTGTTCCTTTATGTGTTTTTTTAATGCAACGGTCTATTTTGCACGAATGCGCCATCTGTTGGGATAGACGATAGGTAGAATCTGGCTTTACGTTGTGGAGGCAGGAAGTTCGATTTTCCCCGGGCGCGACGTTTTTTTTTTAAGCTGCCGTTGCTGTATTTGGAAACTGAAATCAATATTTTGGCAGAACAAACGCCCCAGACTCAGGCAGAATCGTCAAAGCTCCTTCACTGGGTTTGTTTACTGAACGCTGCCATTGATTCTGGGCATGGAGGCTCAGTTAGCCACACTGAGAGCAACCCAGCGGCGGCGGGCGGTGTGCCTAAAATTTTCAAAATAATGTTTAGAAATACATGTACAATTTAACCTTTTGCAAATACTTGTGTTAAAAGGTTTTCAATACGTAAATAAACGTTTCAGCAGTTACAGTAGCTGCTAGGTTTGCAGGTCACGTGACAGGGACACATATTGTAGTGTCACGTTTCGACACTACGAACTGCCACCCTTCCGATTTCAGAAAGTTTGCAGCCAAATTAAAATTATTTCCGCAAATTTGTTAAGAAATTGCTTGTGGTTACCGGGCTATATTAAACACTGGCTTTCATATGAGCTAGAGAGCATATACGCGACAAAAATCGATTGTCCGTCCCTTTAATATATGGAGTGGTTCTAAGTGTGGCATTTAAAAAACAAAATTGTTGGACTCGGGATGTTCTTTTACACACCCTCTAAGCTTACCCGTGTTCAATAAAAAGAAGTTGCACGTTACACCACAAGGCTATCAGCAGGAGATGGCAAAACAATACAAAATAAAAATAATAAGACTGGTGGACACTGCCACAGCGAAATGCAAGTTGCCCAAAGTGTTTGCAAATAGAGACTTCCGGGTCAGCTATGATCGGTAGGTGCTTGCTGAAAACACTAGTGTGGACTAGTGTGGACTCGTAACTCACTGCTAAAACAGCCAACCAACAATAACGGTTATATTGACAACTAGGTTAGCCAGCGCAAATTTGCAGAAAAGGGAATCCAGCACAAAAACACACCACACACAAAGAGAACAGTACAGGATGAATGCTGGACGGAGCGTGTAATACATTTCTATCAGTGGGTTTACTACGTACTATGTAGTACTAGTAGTACTACTACTAGTACTAACAGTAGCAGTGCTACTTGCAATAGTAGTAGTACTAGTAGTAGTCGTACTAGTAATAGTAGTACTGGTATAGTAGTAATACTACTAGTACTGAGTGTACTATGTTTTTATCAGTAGGATTACTTTTGTTTAAACTCTTCCTGCCTCATTGATACCAATGTTAAAAACTGACCCATTTCAGCTCACCAATTTTACGTGGAAATAGCATTACACTTTGTCTAACCAAAGTTCTGTGCATGTTTTACAGCCGCCGAGGTTTACTGCGCAGCTTCGGTGTTGTGTGGGGAAGCCAACCAGGGAAGCATGACTCGTGAAGATTAGATGATTGCGAGTTTCTTGCGGCAAAAGCCAATGTTTGCTACCCCCCATTTTCGACCGATTAAAAAAGGTGAATACTCTGAAAAGAGTAAGAGTGCACCGTGACTTGAGTGAAATGGCAAATGCTATTTGTGACGCATTCGAAGTTTCCAATACTCGCCCACTCTTCCAGCTAAAACCAAATATGAACCCCTAAGCTGTCTGGGAACAGCCAATCGCCAGAGAATTGCTGTAGCTTCGCCTTCGCAGCTTTGTCAGTTTCGGTAATAAATTTAGTCTTGCCTGATGCAACACTGCTTGCTTTCATGTAAAAAATTTCCCACATATCTCCTCACTTCGCTGCAAATGTCGAAAAACGATAGTGTTCTGGTGCCCCTGCCACATAAATGCCTCCCTTCTCTCCCAGCCCCCCTCACTCTCTCCTTCTACGATAAACATGGTCAGGTTTGCTCAAGTCAATTCAATTTTACCGCATTCCACTGCTTGCGTGCCATCTTTTTGAACCTTTCATTACTGCTGAACTTGGAATGCTGCCTCGTGGTTTAGACTCGGGCTCGAGCTCTTTTTGTATTTTTGGCTGAAAACATTGTTTTCAAAGCATATACAGTAAAAGCTCGTTAATTCGGACTCGGTTAATTCGAACTTCCGGTTAATTCGAACCCACGCCCTTGTCCCGGCACAGCCATGTATATCTCAATGGGGGAAAAGTACCGATAATTCGAACGCATCGGTATCCAGGACAGTTAATTCGAACTATGATCCCCCAATTTCCATCGCTCCTCGAAGAAGAAGTCGGCCCAGAGTAATTACAATGTATGGCAAATCCAAACCAAACCCAAATTTACTAGAGATGCAAAACAACAAAACAAAAAAGAGCATGGCGGGCGCGCCACGCTCCTGCAACAGCTTATTTCACTCCTACAGAGGGCGCCGTGCCACTGGTGCCAGTGCTCCGGCACATGCCATTATTATTTACGAAACACCATTTACGGAATCACCTGCCACAAACGTGCTGTAGCGCTAATTCGCGATAACAAGTCCAGAGGTGCCTTTTTTGAGTTCTACCTGCGCAATTTGGGGCAATATCCATTCATTCTAGCGCTCGCCCGCTAATTTGAACTCCGCTTAATTCGAACAATTTTACGGCCCCCTTCGAGTTCGAATTAACGAGCTTTTACTGTATTTCTTATTTTCTACCAGATATCAAGGTAACATCTATTTTCAATTAAAAGAACACTGCCTGGTACCAGTTATGTACTGATGTCTTGCCTTAAATATGTCTAGTGTTTTCTTTTTTTGCTCAACGCAACTATGAAAAATGCTTCCAGATTTAGTCCTTTGGAAAGGTTCCGCCCATATACACTTCTTGATTCAGAATTCCTCTATCTTTTGGCAGGGTGGCTGAATTGAGGGAGAGAAAGACAGACAGACCAAAGTTTTTTGGGTTAAAATAGTCCAAAAAAGACCGAATTGTTTTTAAAACAAGCAAGTTGCTGCTACCATACCATGACACGTGCTAATATGGCGGATCTTGGAGCAGTAAGTCTTGCTTCCATGAATTTTTACCCTACACAACACTGTTATTTCATTAAAAATATGTTAGTACAGAACAAACAAATACAGGACAGATTGACAGTACTGGTGCTTAGTCTTCTCCGTACCTCCTGTGTTTTGTTTGTTCTGCACTATCATAGCTTTTGAACCCTACAAACCAACTAACCCAGCGAAACACTGGCATTACGAAACACTGTCATTGTCAGAGCACACAGCAGCTCATCCTTTGCAAGTATCCTAAGAAGAGACCTCAAAGGTGTCAGGGAACATCAACTGAAACTCCACCTATCATGGTTGTTCAGAGTATTAATCAGCACATACTGTCAGCCACAATTAATGACATGGACAGCGTGATAAGCAGTAACTTCGTGTGAACCGCAGGAGTCAATATGATTCCGGGCATCATCAGTCTTTGTCATGCTGACTGTTTATCGCAGATGTGAATTTGCGCCTCTTTTGTGCTGCAAAAGAACGATGGGCCAACACCTTCGATGGCTGCTTATATTACAGGGGGGTCTAGCTAGCCTAGCTGCAGCTGTCGCACCTCTATGTGGCTTTGTGCACCTAAGACCACTGCACCACAGCTGTGCACCGTTCAGTGAGCTGACAGCTGGGGCATTTATGCTTTCGTATAATCAGTGTGCGACAGAACAGCCCAAACAGGTCATTCTGAAGTTTGGTGCTCTTGTGACGTGTTCTAAGAATGTTTTTTAGGATTCCATGTGTCGCCTACATACCAAGGCGACACATACCGAGGAGCCCTACATACCAAGGAGCCCAAGAAGACAAAATACACCTTCCTTTAGTCTAAAAGAACTAACTTTCGGCAACTCAGTCAGCTCAACTCCAGCCCCCAAAAATGTATTTTTAGCCTAAAGAAGCTATGGAAAACTCAAACACTTTCAAATTTCAGGCTATATGATGTAAGCAGTAATGGAATAGAACAGGGGTTCTGAAGCATGTTGGTCCCAGGGAACCCTGCTAAGTTCCGTTAAGTGCCAAGGAACCCCCCCCCCCCCCCCCTTCGCCATTTTTCATTCTGTTCATGCTACATTAACGTGCAATAAATTCAAAAGCAAGCAAGGGTATCGTTTTTTTTTTCGTCGACTTTACGTGAATGCGTACGCTAGCGGCACTTATCTCCAAACAGGAGAAATGCGCATGGGGGTAATATAAGGCCGAGATTCAAGTGCAATAGTTTAACCACGTGGCCCGTTTTCGGAGTCTGGCTGGCTACAAACTACTGGCGAGATTTATTGCGCAGCTCGCGTGTTTCTGTTATGCGCCGAGATGTGCTTACTGACCCTCGGGCGTGAGTAATGGAGGTTCCTTAGATCGATCGCACCTCAAGTTTACCATATAAGACTTTGCGACTGCGGAACCAGGGAAAATTTATCAGTGGCTCGCGGAACCCTGAGGAGGGGCCTGCGGAACCCGTAGGTTCCGCGGAACCCACTTTGAGAAACCATGGAATAGAAGAACACTAAAAACCAAGTTATTACAGTGTTAACTGCATGCTGCATTTAAGTAATAAAGTCGAACCTGGATAAAATTCAAAATACCCGCTGTCTAATGACGACACTGGTTGAAATGCGAAGTTGTTTTGGGTGCAAAAATAAAGAAACGAAGTGCCAAATACAAAGCCACTGCGATCAGTCAGAGCATCAGTGATCAAAGAGCAAACCATTTGAGAGTCAAAGTCCAAGTGTCGACGATCATGGCGCAAACTGCCTGCGTGTCGAGTCCAAACTCACACGATAGCAAACACATCCCCCACAAGAAAGATGAGCCCCCCCCCCCCCCCCCCCCAAAGCGTTGACCGTGTTGGGATGGCGCAATCAGACAGACGTTGGCTTCATAACACAAGGGACCCGGTTAAATTACGACCACGGGAAGTGTTTTTTCTAGTGTCATCATCATCAGATGAGCAGCCAGACGTCTGATGATGATTACACAAGCTAACAACGGCAATCACAAAATCTGCAGCAGCTGTAAAAGCAGCATGCAGGAAACAAACTGGAAAACTAATAAAATGAAGGAACTAATTGCAAAACGTAAGTATCAAGTACGGGGGGTCGAGTTCAGTTAGTAGAGCTATCTAAATTGATTAACACAAGTAAAACGAATGACATTCGTGAATCTAACATGGCAGTGAGCGAGGAAACGCAGCAAATCAGAGGAAGCTTGAAAGCTAGCCACCGGCAGAGACAGAATGTATGCACTCAGACACGAGCAGGATAGTATTATGCACAACATGAATGAGACAATAAAGGCAGCAGAATGATTCTACGCCTGTATGCCTGCGATGTTAGACTAGGGAAAACCACTGACAGTACAAGCTCAACTTGCGGAGTCCCACTAGTAATTAAAGAGGAGGTAGGAAAGGCTCTCAAAGGCGTGAAAAGAGAACAGCTGCAGGTGACGATGGCATAACTGTGGATCTTTTGAAGGAGGGAGGAGATATTGTACTGGAAAAGCTTGCTGTACTATTTTTTGAATGAATGAAGACTCAAAAAGTGCCCAATAGCCTGGGAAAGCGCCAACATTATTACTCTGATTCATAAGAAGGGAGACCCCAAGGACCTCAAGAATTACACACACATCAGCCTACGCTCAGTTGTTTACAAGTTGTTTACCAAGGTTATAGTTAGCCGCATAGGTGACAGCCTGGATTCCCAATAACCCAGAGAGCAGGCTGGGTTTAGGAAAGGGTACTCGACAATAGATCACATCCATGTCGTCGTCAATCAAGCGATATGAAAATCTGCGGAGTAAACTAAACCCCTTTACATGGTATTTATAGATTGTTAAAGCGTTTTATTCCATACTCACCGCAGTCGTGATAGAAGTCCTAAAAGACCAGGGAATAGAGGAAACTCACATAAGACTTCTAGAAGACATATATAAGAGATGCACAGGCAGGATAACCCTCCACGAGCAAAGCGATAAATTTCCGATCCGAAATGGAGTAAGACTGGGAGATGCCATCTCGCCAAAACTATTCACGCCATGTCTGCAGCGGGTATTTTGAAAGCTTGACTGGGAAAACAGAGGATTAAGGATAAACGGAGAATAATTGAAGCATTCGAGGTTTGATGATGATAATGATGATCGTCATCATCAAAATCATGTGCAATTCAATTGTGTAAAGTTGGCTTTCCTGGTGTACACTTTGGTTATGACACCACCATTAGTGAAACCAAGAACGCTTCGCTTTAATATCGAATCACTACTTATATCGAACAGTCTAAATCCCATGGAAATCCCACAAAAAGGTATAACGCTATTGTACAGTCGCGCTCACTATGACCTACACCGCTCATTAGTATTCAGACGATTATATCGACAAAACAATGACTATGGGCATATACGTTAGGATAAGGCCTGATTCATTAGGACGTTATGCTTCTAATGTGTACTTGGTCTTTACCCCGGGTGCCAGACAAAGGTTCTACAAAGCGGTGAATACTAATGAGCGGTGTAGGTCATAGTGAGCGCGACTGTATGCGCCTATTGAATTCCTGTTCACTGACGCAAATGTACAGTGCTATTGTATGCGTATATTGAGCTCCAGTTGACCGGCACATTCATATGTCGAACGCTGCGCCGCATGTGGGCCCCTGCAAGAGCGCTTCTCCTGATGGGGTCGAGGCGATGATGATGACGACTTCTTGTGCACTTGGTTACAGGAAAGCTGGGAAGGCGGTATCGGTGAAGTAGCTTGTGCGGCCTTTGACACCTGCTCTTCCTGCTCGCTGCACTAGCACGGGGATAGCCGCATGGAAACGAGAATGCAGGGAGTGATTGGGTGTGAAAATCAAAAAGGCGGAGAAACCGACCGGAGGCACTGTGACCCAGCAGCATCTCTACTGGAGCAGCGAGACCGGTGTGGTGTGCTGTGTGTTTGTTTTGTTCAGGGCACCGTGTCTTTAAAGCCATAGCCGTGAAAAAATGGCACTACAGTAAAAGCTTGTAAATTCGAACTGACGCCCAGGTCCCGACACAGCCCTGTATATTTAAATGGGGAAAAATTCTTGAAAATTCGAATGTGTCGGAACCCAGAACGGTTAATTAGAACTGGGATCCCCTGGTTTCCATCACTCTTCGTAGAAGAAGTCAGCCTAGAGTGATTACAATAGAGAGTTTTGATATCGTTACCGTGTTTGCGTTACCGTTTAGCAGGTTTGTGGGAGTCGACTGCGCACGCGCGACGAGTTACCGCGAACGGTAACTTACCGGCACAACCTTTACTGTCGCCACGGCGCTTCCTGAGCAAACGCAGTGCACCCTCTTGTCTTGATTGCAGCAAACGCAGCGCACTTGGCGCTTGATGCTTGGTACAGCCATAAAACTATTCTTAGTTGATGTTGTTTATCCACTTTTTCTCATTAAATGGTGCTCAGGAATTCGACAAACAACTATTTCTTTCCGGATGGGTGAGCAAAATGGCCGCCCCTACTTGTGCTAAGCCTCGCGCACCTCAAATAGTTCAGATAAGTTTCCGAGCACGCAAAGCGCTTTTACGTCTCCAAAATTGTGTCGGGCAAGGTAGTGTAGGTTATTGAGCGATAATTTCAACATATTTTACTCATTTCATGCCGAAATACTGAGTACAGGTGTAAATTCTAGTTTACCTTGATTCCCGCTGTACTCAGTAGATGGCGCCACCGGTATCACTTTTCTTTTTTAAAGCTATACAGGTAATGGCTACAGTATTCTTAAAACTAATAATGTTATTGTGAATGCTTCACCCAAAAAGTGAAACATTCAAGCTACTTTAAACAAAAGCAGGTAGCTGTGAGCAACAAAATTATGCGTGATTTGTTTCGATGCTAGTGCATTAGATATCGCTGTGTGTCTCACGGCAGCCGGTAACCAGAATACGCAAACCGTGTGCTAAAACGCGTTTTACCGTTTTCAACTGTAAACGGAAACTCCGGCTTCCGGTAGCACGGTAAACGGCAACGCAAACACGGTAACGATATGCTAAAACTGTTTAATGTGTTGCATATCCAAACCAAACCAAATTTACTCGAGATGCATGCAAAGCAGTGTCGAGGCTGAATGTTGCAGCATGTTATTTCTCAGCAGATAAGAAATCCGACGCTGCGCTGGAGCACTTCTGCAAGTTCCAAGCGATTCTCGGAGTCGTGACAGAAGAAACGCTACAAACGCATATTACTGATTACCTTTATTTTGATTTCCTCGGCCCTGCTTAGCAAATAAACTTGTTTTCGCGCGCAGACAGCGTGATTAATTCGACATTACGGCTGACTGCTCAGGTGAACGCAATGAAAGTGACTGTTCCGGGCGTATAACTGACTGATCCATTAATTTCGTTCGCTGTTTGACCTCCATGAACATCATTTACGAAATTGCCTGTCACAAACGTGTAGTAGCGCCTAATTTGCGAAAACGAGTCCACAGGTGGCCTCCTTGTATTCTGCCCGCGCAATGTGGCGCGATGTCCATTCATTATAGAGCCCACCCGCTAATTCGAACTCCGCTTAATTCGAACAATTCGTCCCCAATCACCTACCAGAGCTGAAGTAGCGTCAGCACTCAGTGTAATTCGCCGCCATGGTGGTGCACTGGACGGCACCAGAATTTCTCATTTGAAAAGCGTTAGTAAGCTTGAAGCCAGTTTGGTGAACTCCACGATGCAGAATAAGAAAGCAAAGCTCACGGAATTTTTCCAGGCTAAATAAAGTGTGGTGTTAGGCCGAGTAATGACGCCGGATCCCAACCATGAGGCAGAGATAATTAGAAGGATAAGAATGAGGTGGAGTGCATTCGGCAGACATTCTCTGATAGTGAATGGCAGCCTACCATTGTCCCTGAAGAAGAAAGTGTGTGACAGCTGCAGCTTACCGGTGCTTACCGGGCAGAGACTTGCAAACTCACTAAGAGGGCTCAACTTAAACTGAGGACGACTCAGAGAACAATGGAACGGAAGATGATAGGTGTAACATTAACTCTTTCGTGACCGCACCTATTCAAAATCGTTCAATTTGAACAATACTTTGGGAGCGCCTTTTCATAGCGTTCCAGGCATTGCTCGAACAAGTAAAGCTGTTTGGAGTTTGATCAGAAAATGGCCTTTCAAAATCAGTTCGTTTTCATTTTTGCAACAAAAACGTGATATTTGACACACGTTTGAATCACCTGGGTGTGGAAAAGGAGCGTGGCCAGCGCGCGCCACTACTACCAACAAAGAATGCGTGCCACTTGTAATTACTCTGCACCAGTATACGATTTTCAATCGTCAGGTTTGCAATCTGACAGTAATAATCCCAGAAATCGGCTGAAAATGTCAAGCAGTGCCTGTTTGCAAAGCTACTTTATGATTTTAGGCAGTTTTATTGCCTTTGTGCAAGTTGTTCTAAGTTGTGTGGTAGTTCTTACCCTAGGACCATTCGCAAACAGTTTACAACAGTTTCGGTTTCGTTTCTGCATCGCGAAATTCATATTGATCGCCACTGGTACGCAGTTACCCAACTTCAAGGC
Source organism: Haemaphysalis longicornis (assembly GCA_013339765.2). Lineage (NCBI taxonomy): Eukaryota > Metazoa > Arthropoda > Arachnida > Ixodida > Ixodidae > Haemaphysalis > Haemaphysalis longicornis. Next base: position 126,247,267 of record CM023455.1, read on the forward strand.
TACCTGCCATGGCGCCTTGAGCGTCCGCGACTGATCCTCAAACAAAGCACGCCGCTCCTGATTTCCCCCTACCCTAACCCGATTTCTGCGATAAGAACTTCAGATGCAAATCACAAGATCACACCCAGTCACCAGATATCTGTTCCGACGCGGACAGTGCTTCAAACTGGCCTTACACACTGCCAGCTGTGCGTCTTCCAGTTTTGTTTCCATACCAGGGTATCTCTGAGTGTCTAGTGTTGCTACTAAGTTGAACTGTCTATTCGGACGGAGTCTCCAATAAGTTTTGGACTGTTTTATTTGAAAAATGTTAGGTGGCGCTGCAACGGAGGAGGCTCGTTGTGCTGATCTTTTTTATCGCGCAACTGCTACTCGGCCAAAGATCGTAGGGCACAATTCTAGCGCATCGTACCTCATTTTTGCAAGCAAGGCTATGATTGCGAGTAAGAAGATGATAATAAAGCTCATTCTTATGTTTTGAGAGATAACTGACCGTGAATGTCAACAAGCATCAACCACGGCGTTCTGTTTTCAACTTCATGCATGTTTTTTTCCGCATCGTGTGCTTGTCCCAAATATTGTGCTCGCTGTAAATGCAAAGTCAGTCATTGACAAGATGTTTTTACGTTATGTGGGGGCAAATTGGTGCCTCTGATAATGTCAAATCGCCAGATTTATTCCAGGGAACCACCCGAAATTGCACATTTTGAATTGGAGGTTGGGCTTCACTGCATGACACGAGCACCGTGCATGCTAACATTTTTTTTTATACCTGACAAATTGTTCCGCGAAAGTCTACATTTTTTCTAGGGCGTGTTTTTTAAATGTTTCCCTACAAAATGCATATTCTAATTTTTGAGCCCCCAACACTGGATTGTCAAACTTGAAAAAAAGGTTTGACCTACAATCATGTAAATACGGTATTTTATGTTTCGAATTACCGATACATGAACTATTTCGAGATACCCTTGGAGTTCAATATAGCCAAGTTTGACTGTACAATTAAACGGAACTACAGGCATCACCACAATCACAAAGTCGTGCTTCTAGCCACTATTTGTACAAACCACCCCCTGTGACGTGATAAGGACCCAGCCAGAAAGTGGCTGGTCAGCTACCTTATCTTCCTCCAATTTCCGTAATATCCAGCTTAACTGGTGGAAGCTTGCATTATACTTGGCACCATCGTTATAAGGTAAGTGGGGTGTTTTGAATGAACCAAACTTGTATTTTGTTTTCACGGTCCCCCTAACAAGGAAGAACGCATGCCCGCAGCAGATTTTATGAGAAGCCGAATTACGTGGTATACTATCGGGGTATTGAAGAAGAAAGTATATGACAGCTGCATCTTACCGGTCTTCACCTACGGGGCAGAAACTTGAAGGCTCACTAAGAGGGTTCAACTTAACTCTTTCGCTACCGCGCCTATCAAAATCGATCAATTTGATCGATAGTTTTGGGAGCGCCTTTTCATAGCGTTCCAGGCGTTTCTCGAACAAGTAAAGCTGTTCGGAGTTAGATCAGAAAATGGCCTTTCAAAATCAGTTTTGTTTTCATTTTTGCTACGGAAACGTGATTTTTGACACGCTTTTGAATCACCTGGTTGTGGAAAAGGGGCGTGGTCATCGCGCCTCAAGGCTACCAACGAAGAATGCGTGCAACTCGTAATTACTCTGCACCAGCGCTTGTTTTTTGCTATCAGGGCGTGAATGGGGAACTAGCAAACGATTTTCAATCGTCAGGTTCACGCTCTGACAGTAATAATCCCAGAAATCGGCTGAAAATGTCAAGCAGTGCCTGGTTGCAAAGCTACTTTATGATTTTAGGCAGTTTTATTGCCTTTGCGCAAGTTGTCCTAAGTACTCTGGTAGTTCTACTTACCCCAGGACCATTCCCAAACAGTTTACAACAGTTTCGGTACGCAGTTACCCAACTTCAAGGCTAACTGCCATGGCGCCTGAAGCGTCCGCGACTGATCCTCGAACAAAGCACGCCGCTCCTCATTTCCCCCCACCCTAACCCGATTTCTGCGATAAGAACTTCAGATGCAAGTCAAAAGGTCACACCCAGTCGCCAGATATCTGTTCCGCCGAGGACAGCGCTTCAAACCGGCCTTACACTGCCAGCTGTTCGCCTTCCAGTTTCGTTTTCATGCGAGGGTATATCCGGGTGTCTAATGTTGCTGCTTAGTTGAACTGTCTATTCGGACGGAGTCTGTGATAAGTTTTTGTACTGTTTCATTTAAAAAATGTTAGGTGGCGCTGCAATAGAGGAGGCTCGTTGTGCTGATCTTTTTTAGCGCGCGACTGCTACTCGGCCAAAGATCGCAGGGGACGATTCTAGCTCATCGTACCTCATTTTTGCGAGCAAGGCTACAATTGCGAGTAAGAAGATGATAATAAAGCTCAGCTTTATGTTTTGAGAGATAACTGACCGTGAACGACAACAAGCATCAGCCACGGCGTTCCGTTTTCAACTTCATGCATGTTTTTTTCTGCATCGCGTGCTTGTCCCAAATATTGTGCTCGCTGTAAATGCAAAGTCAGCCATTGACAAGATGTTTTTACGTTATGTGGGGGCAAATTGGTGCCTCTGATAACGTCAAACCGCCAGATTTATTCCAAGGAACCACCCAAAATTGCACAGTTTGAATTAGAGGTTGGGCTTCACCGCATGACACGAGCACCGTGCGTGCTAACATTTTTTTTTTATATCTGAAAAACTGTTCCGGTCAAGTCGACATTTTTTTTAGGGTGTGTTTTTGAAATGTTTCCCTGCAAAATGTATATTCTAATTTTTTTCTACTACCGGTGGTTTGATATACACAACTCCTTTTTTATCATTTTTTTCGTCAACTTGACAAAAATTTTGATTTTGATATTTTTTTTCACAACTATGATATATGAAAACCTTTAAAAAACTGGTGTTATTGGAAAGGCCGTTAAATAATCTGCATTTTGTGCTCCTGCAATTAGTGCCTAAATAATTTTTTAGCAGAAAAAAAAAATGTTTTCTTGGACCCCCCAAAATTGGTCAATTTTCTGCGGTAGCGAAAGAGTTAAATTGAGAACGACTCAGCGGGCAATGGAGCGGAAGATTATAGGGTAACATTGAGGGACAAGAAGAGAGCGGAGTGGGTCAGGGAACAAACGCGTGTTAAGGACATATTAGTAGAAATTAAGAAGAAGTGGACGTGGGCAGGGCATGTAATTCGGAGGCAAGATAACCGTTGGTCATTCAGGGTAACAGAATGGATCCCTAGAGACGGCAAGCGTGGCAGGGGGCGGCAGAAAGTTAGATGGGCAGATGAGATCAAGAAGTTTGCGTGGATAAATTGGTCCCAGTTAGCACAGGACCGGGGTAATTGGAGATCTATGGGAGATGCCTTTGCCCTGCAGTGGGCGCAGCTAGGCTGGTGGTGGTGATGATCATGATGACTATCGGAGTTTGGAACGAAGCGTACGCTCTCATGAGGCCACAGAAAGGTAAACAGAGACGACGTACCTCCCGAATTCGTGCAGCAAGCGCATTCTGCTCACAGCTGACCACCTCAGCGCACTGCCTGAGGTGCTCCTGGTACCGAGAAGCCAGGCGGTTCACTGCACGATGGTCAAGTTTTTCCCCAACGTCCGAATCGCAGATGATGGGGCTGTGAAGGCTTCCCTTGAGGATGGGGAAGAACTGCGGTATGGACTGCAGGAAAAAAGCAGGGCCACATTTTAGAGAAGATTGAATGGTTTTTCCAACTGTCTGTTTAAAAAGTCTTTGCTACTTTAGAAATGTGTTTAGTGAGAGAAAAGAGACAGCAATATCTCTAATGACACTTGGGACACACTGACGTGTGCCATTAATTCAGCTTCCAATACCCATCCCAAATGTGTGTTGCTTCGTTAAAGCTTGACTGGCATTTAGCTCAACTTTTAACGTAAAATTATGGGCATTTTGGCAAATTTTCCAACTCAAACGATGATTTCCAGCTCAAGTATCCAGCAACCCATATAAAGTATAAAAAACAACAATAATGGCCTCCAACGAAAACAAGCCAGAATAGAACATGCAAAGGGCATGTATATACAATCTGACTACACTCGAAAACTAGAAACTTGAAGAAATATTCCCTCAGAGTTCTTCATGCATGATATACACGTGCTAGCAACATGTGGGAGTGGCAAACCACTTAATTAAAGCACAGTTACTAATGGCTGAAGCTGGTTCACAAATGCCTTAACCCTTTCACTGTTGGGTGTTTCTGGCTGTGACACACCCCCAGTGTTGGCTTGGTTTCCGGGAATATCAGGGAAAGAGCATAGTGATTTACTTGACTATGGTAGCATCCGGAACGTAACGCGTCGAAAGGAAACAGCGTGGGTGAGAAAATCGCCTTTCTTCCAGATATTTTCAGCTTGCTGTGCACGCTTCTGGTATGAGGACTTGGGTTTGCTATGAATGCGTGATATCGTCTGCCTTGTCTCACGCAGTTTGTTTGTCGTCACTGGAGTCGTTTATAAGCATATAAAGTCCAGAAAATCACGGGAACGGCTCACGCCATGTTCAAAATATTCCCAGTAACGCCCTACTTGCGCCGCGCGGAGAAACATCCGGCTACGGTGATAAGGCACAGCGGCAAATTCCGGTGCCGTTCTTAAGTTGTCACCGAGTATAGGAACCCATTGCGGATGGCACAACAATCCTTGCACCCGTAATCGCACGCGTGCCACCTGGTCACTCATCTCGACAGAGTACAGCGTGCACAGCAACGAAGCGCCCCAGCAATGAAGGGTGGCTGCGGTGACTTCGTACTCTTGAATAACCGCCGAAGAGAGCTACCGAGAGAAAATACGAGCTACTAGAAAGGTTGGAAAGATGGCGCAAACAGTCCAGGTGCGCCAGCGTTGCACTATGGCGTGAATTTTCGAACGCACAAGGGAAAACACACCGGTACGTCAGTGACACTGCTGAAGGGAAATGCAAAAACATACCAGTACGTCAGCGACAGTGAGTGGGTTAAACTTGCTGCTACTTGAGCCACAGGCACTTCTGTGTCTAGCATTTCAGCTGTATCAGCAAGACTACGAACTGCAGACTGTTGGCAACTCTGCCTTTTATTTCCCTTTCTCTTAGTAGTAGTTTGCCATGCTTTACCGTGAATTTTCGTGGTTATATATTGTATTCTATGAGAGATTCCACAGTCATTCTATATTCAGTAAGTTTCAACTCTGTTTCAATGTTAACTTTTAATCCCAATGCTGAAGCAATATAAGGCCCATTGTGTGAAAAAAAATTAAAGCCATTCCACTCAATGCGAAAGCTGTTGGAAGTGCAGAGCAGTGATTCGCCATAATGGGCTGTAGCGCAGTTATCCGCTCATTGCTACCACCCAATGCTATTCGAATTTCCCGCCTTTACAGTGCTCGCACGCCCCCTGCCTGAAACTGCACCAGCGGGAGTTCTGTTCTCTTTGTGCTTTCTTTTCTTCCCGCATGTGCCGGCGTTGCACTGCCACTTTTTGTCGCTTACTATCATAAAAACCAACCCAACGAGCGTTCCTAACTAAATGAACGTCGGCGCTGCCGGCTAATTACGTATATTTTGCCTCAAATGTACCTGCAGTTTTCTTTGCGCTAAACAACGGGGAGATGTATGACAAGCGCCAGCAGTTCATGAGTTTCGAACGCTTATGACCAAAAGCACTTGGCTGACGAAGCCACTTGGTTACACCACAACCACAGTATGCCGTGTGGCTCTACTTGGGTCCAGTGAGCCAGCTACGGCGACAAGGCAAACCCCTAAAGTGCTGTGCACTTAAAAGCTGGCGTCAGGCCTTGGCATCTGGTACAGAAAAACAGCTCTAGAGATAGCTTGCACTGTGGAAGGCCATGAACTTATCTGCTGCTCTTATCTCCAGCAGCACTGAGAAGGCTAAGAGTGATGCACCAGAAAGGGCAGTGGCGGTACCATATCTTCATGTAAAAGCTTTTCAAAAAAAAAAAAAAAAACCATAACGACCACGCTACGAGGCAATGAAAAGCCACAATCACTCGGTGCAAAACTGGAAGGGGCACTCGGCGGCATTCTGTCGGGCATTTATGCTTTCGCATTACTAACTCATAACAAGAGCTTACCGCATTTGCACGATCCTAACACACACCTTTTTTTGCTAAAATTAGCCTTCAATTTAGCGTGCGCATCACAATCAGATAAAAAAACTGAATCAGACTCAAAGCGTCCAGCAACATCGTCATGGACCTGAACTCCTTCCAATGTCCAACTCAATCCAATCCCAAACCACCCGTCAACATCGCGTGAACTTAGCTGCATCCAATCTTCAATGGGCATTCATTCCATTTCATTTCATTCCTTAAGAAATTATGGAGGCAGTTAACACAGCAATCACTTTCGGTATTCCAGACGAGTTTTAATGTCAGCAGGAGCTGGATAAGTAACCTTATGAAGCACAAGAGATACTTGCTGCCACAACTGTGTACGCAAAAAAAAAAAAGGACTTCTGCCAGGTACGTAGGCTGCGTCTTTCTGCATGGTAGAATCTGCGTGAAATTATTTTCCCGAATTTTCCCACGTAAACGTACCTTGCGCGTTACAATCGGGGGCGCGTTAGAATTGAGCAAATATGGTAGGTGTCCCCAAATTTTTTTTGCACGAACTGCGTGCGTTTCGGTTCTTGTCGTTTTTTTTGTGCAATCGGTTACCTTCTGCTTACTCCAATGAACCACAATTGTTGACACTGCCAAATGGAACAGTGAATATAGAGATAACCGTACTCAAAATTCTCTCACCTGGAGTTTGATGACGTCCTCGTCGTTCTCTGGCGCCTGCGCTTCCACGCTCCCTTCCTTCACCACCACGATGCTGTGACCTGAAGTGCCCGCGTATGAGTGAGGGCGCGGCTTTGGCGAAGGGCGTGGCGAGTTACGCAAAAGCCGTGCCGGACTCTTGCTTCCCAGCTTCGGGGACTCTTTTAGAGTAGCGCGACGCCGAGATTGCCAGCAGGGAGGGAGAAGAGGTCAAGCGTGAGGAAGAGAAAAGAGTAGCGAGAGGAAAGTTAGTAGAGGAAAGAAAGATGTAAGTTGCAAAGAAGGATGCCTGAAAGTTGGACGAGAAAGCACGCTAAAGCTAAAAGCCAATGACAAGGAATACAGTTCAGTGAGCCATAGAGTTTCTTAGTACGTATACTAGATAGGAAACTGCACCTGGCAATCCATGTCATGGTGGGGGTTTATGGGAAGACCCCCGCTTTTGGCTTGAGCTTGGCATGACAATTGGATACTTAAGCAGTTTTGGGGATTTGCTCTCTTCACTATGCATTAAAGGGACCCTGCAACACTCTTCATGCAGTGCAAGTAAACCAGCGTGACGTTTAGATTACACTGCCAGGAATACCCGAGCCAAATATTACACGTGCACGTGAAGCGGTAAGCGCGCAAATCGCCGTGAAAGACGCGGAAAAACCAACTGCTCTCTCTTCAATTCTCCTTATTATGCACCCCTGGCATGGCTTCTGCGACGTCAATCGGGCCATGGCTGTCCTGGCTGTCCTATTGGCTGTTGCTGGTCAACTTCGCGGCTAAATTCTGGCATTTCCTGTGACGATCAGCCGTCGTTGGCGCTGTGTAGGAACCTCTTCTATGTCTGAACATGTCCGCATACTTTTGGTGTTTCTGTTGTCTTGAGTGGGCGCGGAGTTTGAGTGACGAACTAAATATTCCCCTTACAATGAGCCCACTCAACAACAAATGTTTATTGCTTCAAAAACGCCCTACCAGCCTGAGCACTTGCTTGCAAGCAGGCTGCCATGCCTGCTTTTTCGCGGCACCAGACCGGAAATAGACCCGTCCACGTTGCGGGGAAAAGGACAAAACTCCCCGGCATGTGACATATCGAAGGCCGCCGAACAGAACGCCGCACGCCGCCCCCCTCTCCGGGAGAGAGCGCGTAGCTTTCGCCGCGTTGTCCGCGGTTGAGTTGAGAGGGAACATTTATGCGCGATTTTTCATCGCGCGTAGTTTCGGTGATAGTGAACGGATTTTCATAATTCTTGCAGGAGGAGATTGCTGGGACAATAGACTTTACCCTAAAATACACTCCGAGTAGTCGATGGTAAGTGTTGCAGGGTCCCTTTAACACGCCTACGAGCTACGAGGAAGCCAAAATCCTCCCTGTTCTGTGGTAGCCAAGTTTGGTGAAAAGGCAGGAGGCAGTGTGTGATCGTACCTGATATTGTTCATGCTGCAGTTGAAGGACGCATGGCTAAGCGGGTAATATGCTGCTGCAAAAGTTCTAGCTAACAAAAAAAAAAAAATACTTTGACGAAGACAACATACGACAGATACGGGCGCCTGCATTTGTCCAATCTTCTCTTCATTTGCGACTGTTTAACGCCACGTTTTCTTTTTTCTTCAAGTATGAACCAACTTGCTCAGCAACAAGTTTTGTCAAACTGTAGTTGACAGTCGGTGCACCGGTTTACCACGAAGATGACGTTCGCTCACAAAGCTTTCCAAACACTTCAAACAACTTATCATCTGAAATAATAGTAAAATTAACAAAATAAGAGTCCCTAATGAGTTTTCCACAAGATATTGACATTGTGTTGTTAACTACCAGCTAGGCCTGCAGAATAGTAGGCCCAACCGTTCCTGCAAAAATACGCTTTACTTCTTTTTTACTTAGCTTTCAAACAGCCTGTTTTATTTTCCACTTATACAAAAACACACCGTTCTTTGCGTTTTTTAGTGACACTGCGTTCGATACACGGCCACTAAAGCGTTTCAATCCAAGCCAATGACGAAACTAAGGTGAGCGCATGATGTAATGGCGGCTCATGACAACACAGACGACCTTGATGTGAGCCACGTAGCCGCTATCGCCAGATTCCCCTCTAGTGTATACTGTAAGAAACTCTATGAAGCGAGGAAAGCGATTTCAAACCTGTGAGGTGGATTCCTATCGAGTTGCATTGACTAAAATGAATAAGCATCATAGAAAAGCGATCTGTGATATTGGAGGTGGAGCCAAGGAGAACTTTTAAATCAGTTTCATCAACAATGCAATCTACAGGGCTGTCTAGTGCAGGTTAATCAGCATTGTGACGGAAACACAGTGGGTCCATTTTATTCACCAGTCTTGAAGAGCCTACAGACATTCTAAGGGCTCCCCTCTAACATGAAGTGCCATAAGAATAATGACAGTGGCAAAACAAAAATTTTGTATGGTCCACCATTTTCAGATACAAAAATTAACAAAGTTTGTTTTATATTATTGTTCTCAACAGGTTGACATAGTCGCCTCTTTCATTAATGCAGGGAGACGTCTTAAAACCTTGAACATGTCAATAACTTTACACTAATGCGTTAGGAGCACACTCTGCATGCTTCAGCTGTGGTAAAAAAGATCGAAGTCGACTGCCTTGATGTTCAAACGCCATGTGAAATGGCCATTTAGCACTACAGTTGAACCTCGTAATTGCAAACACTGATATAGCGAAATAAATACGAAGTTTGCTTGGTCACGCTTCATTTCAATGACACCTATTCTTTCTATAACGAAACCCAAACCTCGAGAGCCGCGCGATAACAGCTGTAACGAAGAAATATTTGGTTTCCGCGAGGCTCAAAACTCGACAGCTAGCATATTGAAAGCAAAATTAAAAAAAAAAAAAAAAACAGAAGAGTGAGACAAAACAACAATTTTTCAGTAGCTTGAAAAACTGCACAAGTAGAAAAGGCCCTTATTGTGTGAACACTCTGAAAAACTTCATTCCGCTCAGACTGTGAAAAGCCACCAGGCAAAGGCCACGTCCTCCTTCAAGTAAACAAGAACAGAGGCCCGTTTTGCCGAACGAACTTTGTTCTGTTGTAATTTTGCAATCTCACGTTCCGGTCTGTTTAGTTTGAAATGCCACAAGGAGACAGATAAGGATTACCTCATTTATAGTGGGCTCAAAGTCTAGAACAATGCGTTTTTTATTGAGGATTGTTGTGCAAGCCAGATTGCCGATTTATTAGAGCCGAATTTTACCTCTACGGTTACAATTAATATTGGATATAACGAGCTAATTTACTGCCCCAATAGTACTTCGTTATAACGAGGTTCGACTGTACCACCGAATGCCTGGCCACATTTGGCCTCCTACGTAGATAGCGTTATTAACTACGGTACGGTGTCCGGACTGTTATCCCAATATCCATAACGACGTACTACAATTCGCGCTCGCCTTATCAGAAGGAATGAGACTTATCTTAAAAGTAAATTGCCAGTTCTCCCTAATTGCACTGCCCAACCAAAGCTGACATTTTGGATCACTCACAATGCATTATATTGGGGCGAGAATAAGCCAGATTTTTACTCCTGATCAGGTGTTCTCATACACCAGATGCTAAACTTAAACAGCGCTGTGCCAACTGGCACTGCTCGCTCACAAAATCAGCGTATGCCCAGCTATAAAACCTTCATGCGCACGCAAAATAAAATTTCGGTGCGATAGACCGAATTTATCTACGGTGCAATACACTGATATTATTTAGGAAGTGGGTGCATTGTGACCGGCATTTTAGCCCGTACGGATGTCCTGACAGCATTGTCTCCTGATTGGTTGAACACGCTAGCGCTGTCAGGTGTGGTTGTGTGGTGCAGTGTTTGCGCATCTGGTTATTGATCCGAAAGGCGCTGATTCGATTCCACCTCCTTCAGACTTTTTCTCATTTTTGTTGACTTCTTTTCTCGTGCAATTCTTTTCACCTTATTCATGGTGTTGTTTTTTTTTTTGTGTTTTTTTTCTTCAGAAACTTGGTACAACGTAATACAGGTCTCCTGCACTGTTCTGTTGCAGCACCGCGTCTGGAGTTCTACTCATTCAACCTTTGCCTTTACAGGTTGGGCTGGGTTAGATCTTCGATTAAGATACATCAAAATAAAGCATACACGAAAACAATACAGCAGCGCGGCTGGTGTATTGTATTGGTTGGCTGCCGGCACAATATCTACATCTTATTAGTAGAGCTAGACGCGGACATCGAGGAACCTGATTCCTTGCTCTTGTTCCGAGAACGATCAGGGTCATTATCGTTTGCTTGTAATGGTTCATTTCATTTCAATTATTGCATCCTTAAAGGCCAGAGTGCATTACATAAGAGGGAAGGGGGCGACAAATACTCAGTGACAGTGTACAATTTGATGGAGACATACAGTACACATTATACAATAGTAAACGCGCGTAATAATAACGAACAAAACGATAAACGAACACTTTCACTGGGGATTAGATTCAAGAACAGGAACAATTTGGTAGGAATAATTATACTGTGCGGTGATGCACTATCGCTGAAGTGTTGGGTTATTGACTGTAATCAAGTGGGTTTCCAGCTTTTGCCGGAATGATGTCCGGTCAGGTATAACTGACCGGAGCAGTGCTGAAGCAGGCTAGCTTGCACTTAGCATCAGAATTCCACAACACAGTGTAAGTGAAATGCCTACAATCTAGCTGCACCCTGATGCGGCGACTTTGACACCCAAAGCTACAAAAACATTCACTAAACGAAAGAAGGCGTTGCCGAGCGCGTACCTCCGATCGGGTTGTTGACGGTCGACGACACGTACGGAACGTCGGAATCTGAGCTGATGGAAGGGCGCGGCGAGGACGCTTTCGTGTGCCGACCTTTGCCCACTTTCAAGGAACCGCCGCTCGAGTGACTGCTCTGCTCCAGGCCCATCCTCCGTGAAACAAAAACAGCACTCGGATAACAAAGGCAACGAAACGAAGGAACGGGCCGACGCGCAGGTGCGCAGGTGGGGTTTTCTTTTGACGCTTAGATTTAAAGAACTTTTCAGGCAAAGATCACGTTCTTTAAGGCTTTAGAAAAGGTTTAGGATACGTACCTTGAGCTAATGGTGCTACAAATCACCAAAACAAAGTCTTCAACTGAAGGGCGCAGCCTCAACAACACATACGCTGGGGGCTGCCATTTTTTTTGTTCACTGTGGCCAGGGGAAGTTTAAAGACTACGCCAAACGAAACTAAAAGGCACCAAATACCGTTTTGACTGTTTATTTGACTATTGCACTATTTTCTACCTAATTTTTATTTTTGACAATACTTTCAAAATATAAAATAGCTGAAAAACTTGAAGTTAAAACCGCAACCGAAACTGTCGCGCTGTCAGGTCAATAAATACGAGTACCAGTGCATTGCCTCTCGTCGGATATAATAATAATAATCTTTATTTGTGGAAAAGTTGCCCTGGAAGGCACGCACGGCTATACAGAAAGGCTGTGCGCCAGCTAGCCTGCCACCCAGGTACAGTCAACGTTATTAGAATGGGTGCAGTGTAGTAGAAGGTAAGGTGTGCCGTGCGGGGAAAAACGGAAAAACCGAAGCGGAGCGAGGGTCCTTTTCGCGACGAAAAAAATGAATGGAGCACAAGATGGCACAAGCGTCCCCAAGGGGACTCCTGTTGCAGCGAGCACCACCTATAAGTTTTTAAAACAAGCTAAACAATTATTTGAAGGCTTTTAAAAAATATATTAGGAAATAAAAAAGAAGTTTTTTAGATGCGACTGCATCTCATTCACTCGCCTTGTCCCTCCAACGGCGTTGTTGTTGTCCGTCCACACCCCTCTTCCATTCTCCTCGCCGCGCGAGCTGCGCTCTCCGCCGCTCACCCCCTCTCCTCTCCGATAGCGAACACTCTCTCGCGAGGGTAGAGTGTACTATAAAAAAAAAGTACACTCTACCTGCTCCGCCGGGTCGACTTTCGCGCAGAAAATAAAACCAGTGTAGCGGCGGCGCTGCTGTCGTCGACAACTGAACAGCCGGCGCTCCTCGGCACCAGCTCCAAGCCTGCGCGCGGCAAAATTTGCGTTGCTCGCGGCGGTGTTTTGCGCTTGCGAAGATGATTTATTTTGGATTATGAAGTTTGACGCGCCGGCGTTACACAGGCGATGAGGCAAGCGGTACTGGGGGGCTTCGGATTAATTTTAACCACCTGGGGATCTTTAACGTGCGCCGAAATCTCGAAGACACGCGCGTTTTTCGCTTTTATCCTCCATCACAAAAGCGGCACCGCCGCCGCCGGGAATCGAACCTGCACCTTCGGTCAGCTGATTTAGAAAGTAGACGCAGAAACGTTATGACTCCGCTTGAACGATACTTTCTCATTTTTTATGCGTTTTCTGAAAACGTTAATTGTTGATATACGGTAACCTCTCGTTAACTCAAAGTCGTAAAATTAGCTGAAAATTTTGAGATAAGCGCAGAATTTCTAGTCAAGTCAAATACAGAAAATTTGTAGCCAGGTCCCTGAAATAACAGCTAGTGGTGCTAACAAAAGCACTATTGCACAGGGGAGATTTCGTAATGAAGGCAAAATAATTCGCAGGAAAAAGAAACTTTTATTATTGCAGAAGAAAGAACTGTGTTGCGCTCGGCTGTTTCGCGTTCGCATCTGCACCCCAGAAAAGCGTACCCGAGCTTCTCAATGCATCGCGTGAATTGGTGGTCGCCACCGCTACATTCTACCTTGTTACAAAGCAGACGCAGCATGTATGTTGTTTCTGCCGTTGCAGGCACTTCTGGAGGCTCCTCCTCGTCCGCATGATCAGCTGCGTCGTCCACAGCTATCTTAATGATGTACGCGCCAGACAGCATTAATTCCGGTAACGGGGACGCGTAGTCCGCGTAAACTTGCACTTCACGATCGCGTTCGGTGAGTAGTGGGAGTAATCATTCGAACGGGAACCTTATCAGCTGCCTGCAGCGGACTTTGCCTTGTGTCCTCTCTGCCAGTATTTCGAGACATCCGTGGCCCTCTGAAAAAACGTTTGGAGATAAAGCGGTAAAATGCGTAGCGCCTATGGGAGGTAAACACACGGTGAGAAAAAAGTTTCGAGAAGATATTTGGAGATAGCAGAGTTCGAGTTAACGAGGGATTAATTTGACGGACAGGCACCAGGAATGTTTTTCCCTTCCCCTTCTTGACTATGCGCATGAAGCAAAAGCGGCGGGCGCACATTCTATATAGGCTGCCTTTTTTTACGTTTTTTTACGTTCTCATTTGGAACAAAAATACCAAGAGCCTTCTTCTGGGCTACCCCTGCCGTTGATGCTTGTACTGTCGTTAGTGGGCTTTCTTATTTTATTAACCTGCTATGTCGCATATTGCAGGCACTTGGTAAGGAAGTGTGTACTGAAAACGAAGTGCCAAGTCTGCATGACCAATCCTGCATGCCAGGGGAAGATGCCGCTGTGTTTACTACCTCTTGTATTTTGGGGGGGAGGGAGGAGGGGGGGGGGCGAATCCTTCCGTGCATTTTTGAAAGTTTATTAGCGATCTCTAGGACGTTTTTACCAGTTGCTTCAGCAACAAGGAGCTCCACCATGACAGCGTTATGGATGTGCCGCAGCCCTTATTCACAGCAAACACCTTAACGGCGTTGGTTGCGACCAGCACGTGAGACCTTGACAGCAAATTTGGTTGGGTTCTGTATACATTGTGGCACGGATTCATTTCTATATAAAAGGTTTAATCAAGTTCCGTGATTACATGCGAAGGTGGGAGCAACACCTTAAACTTAGCCGTCGCTAATGATCGAGGGCGAGTTATGAAAATGCGTTGGCCAAAAATGTCAATTTAAACCTCCATGTTAGCGTTATTCCTAAACCTTTACCTGTGTAGACTTTGTGCATGATTTCCCGCGTTACATTTCATTTTCTGGGCTATCGAAAATGAAAACAAAATGTGTATTTTGTTCCAGTTCCGTTTATTTGAACCTCCATGTTAGCGTTCGTGAACCTATAGAGGTTCAAGAACGCTGTTGTCATTGTTGTTGTCAAGAACGCTGTTGTCACGCGCCATCTGGGAGTTCATTGTTGTCGCGGTCAATATATTTTCTGATCTATGTTTTGCATTTGTTTTATGTGCGTGTAATTGTACCATCAGCATACTTGTGAATTAAATTTGTGTTAATTTGATTCAACTCCTTTCTTGACCTAATCAGGTGAAAGGTGGTGCGATTAATAGAACGTTGCGGGAATAGTTCTATGAAAGACGGTCATTGGGACAACTGAGCTAACCGCTGGGCTAACCCCTTTTTAGTTAAAAGGATACCTCGCTTGCGCGTGTCATTTTCTGATCGGCCACCACGGTGACCCGTAATTATCCCAAGCGGGCCACTGCTTAAATACTGCTATAATAACAACTCACGCAATAAAAAACAAACGCAACTTATGATATTAACCCACATAACTGCAGTCCGAGCGTAAATTGCAACACAATAAATAAAAAATTCATCTGAGAAGCTATCATCCCAGTCCTCATATATTTTTTCATGTCCTTTGCGTCGACGTCCTTTGCGTCGACCAACTATGTCCATCAAGCAGCACAATAAGGACACAATCATAAAGCAATCATGAACTGGATCATACCAGGTAATTTCACGCAAAATACCTTTTTATGGGAAATTGAAAAAGCGAAAATGTCGCTGCAATTACTTTATTTACAATCCGCTACGAATGCTGCAAAGGAAAATAAGTAATTTTCCTTGTTGTTGTCGAGCGGGAAAGGCAAAACTAACGCAAAATGAGCTGCAGTGTTTATTTTTCATTTCGTTACCCACAGTCCACTGTACCTACAGTATATTTAAACAATTGGACTACCCCCAGAACAAATTTCGAGCGCTCCGCGCGTGAAGCAGCAGCGTTTCCTGGACCGCGCGCGGCCGTGCGCGCGGCCAGCCGCCGCTTTCGCTTTCAGTTGTCGTTGACTACAGCGCCGCCGCTATTTTCTGCGCGAAACGAGCACCTCTCCGGGCGGCCGGTCGGGCCACTCTAAAACTTCTAGTACACTCTAGCGAGGGTCATTGGGTTGGATTTGGATTGGATTGGATTAAAGTGAATTGTGTTGGATTGTGTTGCGTCATAGCCGCGGCAGGGGGTTTACGGCACGTTTCACGCAATGGGAGAATCAACCTAACGGAAACAACAACAGAACCCCCTATGCGTCGCATCTACACAGGGGTTCCCGCGAGGGGAGGTGGGAGTAATTTTTTTTATGATTGATAGCAAAGATTAATTTAACAACCAAAGCTTCTAAAACCAACTTGTAAGCAGCGGCCGCCAGGTGCACTGTTTACATGAGTTTCTCAGCAGAAATTTTCATCGCAAAGGGAACTCCACTAGTAGGTCCCGAATGACACATCTTTCACCCAGGGCGGGTGATGCCGGAGCAAATGTTTTTAAGTGGCACTTTAGGGGCTCGCCTTGTCGTCGTCAATCATTGTAGCTCGCTGTAACGCTCGATGTCAAGCGACTGCCGGAATCCGGCGGCGCAGCGAGATGACAGACCTAGCGCCACTAAACAAGCTACGCTTGTTTATAGCATCCTCGATAAACCGAGGCCAAATCTGCCGCATCGCGCTTTTTAGATGCAAAGCATCTCTTGCTCGGGGCTACGTTCGTTGCCCTTCCGGCGTCCGTCCGCACCTCTCCTCATCTCCCCGCCAGCAGTGATAACTTCCCTCTCTCCCCTCCTCCTCTCCACAACACCTGTGTGCGCTGCTCCTCCTCTCGCCCTCTCCACGCCAGCTGTGATAACGTCACTCTCTCCTCTCCCCAACACCTGTGCGCGCTGCTCCTCCTCTCCCCTCCACCTCGCCACTTCAGATAAACCAGGTCCACGCCGCTGCTCCCTTCAGTTGCTGCTTCGGCCTGCGCCGTCCGATGAGCTGACAATGGACGCCAACGATTCGGGCAGTCACCCGCCGCGGTGGCTCAGTGGCTAATGCATTGCGCTGCTGAGCACGAGGTGGCGGGTTCGATTCCCGGCCACGGCGGCCGCTTTTCTGATGGAGGCGAAAAGCAAAAAAATTACACCATCTTCCCACGTGCGAACCCTGTGGAGATGCAAAGCACCGCGAGTTTGCGCGGCTTTGCATCTCCTCAGGGTTCCCACGTGGCAAGATGGTGTAATTTTTATGAACCAAAGACCACATTGAAAAGACGAAGTTTAGACACACCTTCATTGCAGCGATGGTTAAGAAAAGCAGCGGAAGAGAGTCAGGGTCGTGAACTGCTATTTTTAGCTCATGGAGGAAAGGCTCGTTCGGCCATCACGCAGTGTGACGAACCCTACTTCATAAACTGTTGCCGTAACTGTGAAACCGCATAGCGTCAGATTTGAAATCCAAGGATTCCGAAGCATTCATGGGTTTAAATGCGGTGTAATTTTGTAAACAAATTTTGAGCTTGGAAGTAAGCTTATGGTTTATTTTTAAAGTTCAACGTGTGACGTCTACAGGCATTTCAAGCGGCGCAGCACCACAGCAAAATTATCGCTTAAAGGTGCCTATAGTGAAAAAAAAAACTGTGGCTGATTCCTCTGTCATAGGAATCGGTAAAACACGAAAGTGAAATGTGCAGCGAAATCTGCAGCTGAGCATGATTTGCGGGTTGGCGGCTGTCTTGTGGGTGTGCTTTGCGAGCGACGTCCTGCTGGGGGGTCACTTCGGCAAAGGAGTACTCGCGTCATTTCCGTGACGCATGTGACGTCAGTGAAATCTTGGTGTATCCCGGCATAAAACACTTTCGTGTTAAAATATAAAACCTGAAAACGAACAGCCCTAAGTATAACGTACTCTTTAGTTCTGAAGGTTGCTTCCCCACAAAAGGACCCTGTGTGCAGGGATGCACCCTTTACAGGCCGCTTGCTTCGTTGCACTGGCGTCATTTCCGTGACGGATATGACGTCAGTGAAATCTTTGTGTACTCCGGAATAAAAAACTTTCGTGTTAAAAATACTGAAAAGAATTTCATATTATCCAAACCCACGTCGTCACCACTTATATTTACAGGTGATTGGGTATAAAACATTAGACATCGTGGCTTTCCAGTGTTCCAGGTCTACCTGTCTTGCATAAAAGAACAGCATGCGGAAATAATTCTCAGCCACTCATTGCTTCGGCTTCTTTTGCGATACCATTATTCATTTCATAAAAAATCCCTGGTAATGCTGAGAGTGTTATGATATCAGCCTAAGTGGTGGCTGCTAAGGGGAAATCTGTGTGAAAAGACTTTTTCATTTTTAGGCTGCAGTGCTTCGACTTGCTGCACAAGGCTTTTGCTGGCTAGCTTGTTCATTGTTGCTTTCCAAGTTGCTATGCAGAATAGTTAGTGCCAGTAAGTGGGACATACGAACAGATACATATACGATGTGATACATGTCTTGCAATTTCAGGTCTACTGTTCTGTCAAGTGTGTTAAAACAAATTTTATTTGCGGTGTTGTTGAAGTCACCTTTATCTTGTCGCTGTCTGCACGAATAAATCTACCATGGTAGCGGCATAATATGTATATGTTTTGCAGGTGTAGCGAATTGGTAAGAGTTCTTTTTTAAAATTGCGCAAAGCATGCGGCAGCGTGACAAATAATAAATTGCACAATACGAACGCTGCTTCGCAGTTTCAATAAACCTAATGCAATTTCGTTGTATGGTTTAATTTGCGAGGAAACAGGTGTTCCAGAAAACGCAGTCCTCATGGGAGCAACATTTGTGGAAGCAGTTGATAAATAATGACCCTGCATTGAGAGACGGAGGTATGTATTTCACAGGGTGTCGGGATAACAGATGAATGCGTCTAAGTTCATTTCTAGAGCAAACAAACTTTTTTTCGCGCTTAAATTTCACGAATGTTGCATTTTGTGGTCTGTCACCTTTAGCACCGAGTTGGTCCAGATGTGGGGCTTGCGGTACATGCTTCGGTAGCTGTACTTCGAAGTTTGGCTGTAGTGCTAAATATAAACACAAAGAAATAAAAAAATGGTGGGAAAGGACGCGCAACAAAACACCACATCAAGGTAGGTAATGAAATGCTTTAACAAGGAGGTGATTATTTTGGAGAAGTTATCAGTGAATTGCTAAATCATGAGAATGAATTTAGCGCCGGATTTCCATTGACTGAGCTAGCTGCATTTTGGAAATGCGCGGAAATAGGATTTATTTAACCTAAAACTCTAGAACAACGAAGGCGCGGAAAAGCGTGAGCCTTCGGTAGGCATGTGTGGCGACGTCGTGCGGCAATGATAGTTCAGCAGTAAACTATTCTCTGTTACTAGAGAGACTGGTGTACAACCAGTGTGGTATTCAGGTGATGATATAAGAGGCGGAAACTTGGTGTCTTACTAAGTATCCCTTCTCCATCACATTCACCCGTCAGAATTCCCCTCTCCCGAATGTCCCCTTTGTGGTGCGTATGCATCACTCACCCATTGCATGTGGGAATGCCCTCAAAGGGGCACTGACACAAAAATTTTGCATCTTGTTTTTTTCGTTGCGATAAGTAGCTAGTGACCCACTTATAACCTGTAGAAACCTCATTTGCTTCAGCGTGCAACGGTTGCTTAATTAGAGGCATTTTCAATGCGGCCATTCGCAGTTTCGGTTTCAGCGAGTGCCGCGAAACGAGGGATTTTGTGGATTTTGTGTGAACAAAGCTGACCACGTGACCGTCGGAGGGATATCACAGAGCAGAGCCGCCGTAGCACTGTCGAATCCGCATCGATGGCAGTTTCGGCGAATGCCCCCACGTACTGATCTCGTGAGGCGCTTAATTAAAAAGCGACCGTGGATGTGACACAGCCGCTGCGAGTGGAAATGCTACCGCGGCTAAAGAACGACGCGCGACGCTTGAGACGGTGGGTGGCAAGACGCGCGCTGGGAGCAGCCGGCCGGTCTGCCTACAGGTCCGCCTACAGATGTGTTCGGCTTAGCACTGCGGCGGATATTCGAGTGCCGCTTTCGTAAGCGGTGCAGATGACAATTTTTAATGCAACCCGCCATCGCACCATTAACTCCTTTCTCATGCAAGCCACCATGGTCGGGACTTGGGGACAATTTCGTGCAGCGGTAACAAGCTATCACTCGAGCTACCTGCGCCGGCCTGGGCCACTTCGCGGCCGTGGCCGCCGCCTGCACAGCGACCGTGCGGCTAGCTCAGTGGGCTTTTCGTGCCTCCGGCGCGTTTTCGCATCCAATGGTAATAAACAGTAACAGAAACAGAGTGCCTGGAATCGCTGTAGAACTTTGGTGGCGGCCAGCTGCCCGATGAGCTGGCGAAATCACGGCGCCTCCGTCGCCAACGATCGGGTCGTTCGTTCTCGAGAGCAGAAGCTCCGCCCTCCGGCCCTCCGATTGGAGCGGCGAGCCGTGTGAACCGGCGAAAAACGCCGGCAGTGCGGAAGCGGCAAACACAAACTCGTGACGTGTTTGGATGTTCTTTATTTACATAATATCATCGGGATGTCGATTGCGCGTGGTCCTCTCCTGGCTGCTCGGTTGCGTTTCGCACACTTTAAAATTGATTTTAAATATGTTCTAGGCTGTGTTCGCCGCTGATATTTTGCAGATGATGTATATGTGTTCCCACCAATCTATCTCCGAAGTTATCTCGCCTTCAAAATTTTGTGTCAGTGCCCCTTCAAGACCCTTACCCCCAATCACCAGCAGCGAGCAGTGGGAGGAGGCGCTGGGCAGCTCCGACCTGGCCACCCAGGAGCTCTTGGTTGAGCCAGCTGCTTTAGTCGCCACCAGCCTGGTGGCCACCCCGTCTCCTTAACCCATCTGTTCATAATAAAGTTCTCTCTCTCTCTCTCTCTCTCTCTCTCTCTCTCTCTCTCTCTCTCTCTCTCTCTCTCTCTCTCTCTCTCTCTCTCTCTCTAAAAACAAAGGTTATGCCGGCCCAAGGGCCCACGGAAAAAAGAATGCTATCGTTTGTAAGGATCGCGACTACTTGCACGCCAACCCCTTTCTGCCTAACTTTCCATCACGGCCGGCGCTGCCCAGCGCTCCTCGCTCGCGCGACGGGAGCACGCCACAACCGGAGGATTCGTTGTCGCAGGGGTGGAGTGGAGCGTTAAACCCTACAATCAATAAGTGTCCCTTCCCGCAGCCCTTCTTGCATTCTATCCCTTTTCCCCTCTGCCCTATCGGAGAACTTCTTCATAGCACTAGCGGCACCAAATGGCGAGGTCTGGTGGATTGTCGCATGACGAGAGGACGCTCTCTTGTCTTGGGGATGCGGTAGCACGCGGACGTTTCGGCGCACTGTGCTTAGTGACTCGAAGACGGCGATCATGCATTACGCTACAAACTGTGTCTCCCCCAGTGTTGTGAGGGTGTGCGGGGCCCTACCCCCCAGAACGACACCAGTGACTTTAAGATGGTTTCCGGCACACGTGGGTCCACTGGACTCACGCGATGGACACGGCAACCGCAATGAGGAGGCGGACCGGGCAGCGCACGCGCTCACCAGCCGCGGCGCTCCTGAGAGTCCAAGCCCCCGATTTGCGACGCAAGTGCCCGAAGAAACGGAGCCACTCACTGCATATGGAGACATTCTCGAGTGGTACCGCATCAATCGCCGAACTTTCCCACCACCACACCCTAACCTAACTAGACAAGAAGCAGTGATTTATAGACAATTACAGACTTGTTCATTAATGACTCCAGTGGTAGCCAAACACATCTGCCCAGAGGTGTATGTTAGTGATATGTGTACACTATGCAACAGAGAGAGAGCCACCATGACCCATATCCTATGGGATTGTGAAAATCACCCGCAAGAAGCCAGAAACACTACAATTCCGCCAAGATTCATGGACGCCATGAAGAATGGAAACCACGAAGACCAACTCCAGGCTGTCCAGCTGGCAATGGCTGGCCTCGAACGCCAACGGCCTGCAAGCGCCGCCTCCACGGAGGTTGTGTGAGCAGGCCTGGCAGGGGCTCAGCTATTGCGACGTACTAGCCGCGTCTTCACAGCAGGCTCTAATAAAGGGTTGTTTCTCTCTCTCTCTCTCGGCGCGCTGGTCAGGACCGTGGGGTACGCGCCACAAAAGGACTCGTCCGGGCGAGCTCGGAGACTGCACCGGCGCTCGCACGCGCGGCGCTCCGCTGCTCCGGTATTCAATCGGTGAGTGGAACCATCTCGATCTCTAGCATTGTTTAGTGCCTCGCTCCCAATGTTACCGTTATTGCCTACGATTAGTCTGTATGCAGTGTATTTGATTTGCACGTTGCAATAAATGCTGCAATTGGTGTTTTGCCCTTGTCGCCCCTGCCTTTGTCTGTCTCCGCAAATAACGGACCCGTCTGCAGCCGGCGCTCGCAAGGCATGTTTGCTGAGCGGTGATGGCTGCGGGGTTGGAAATGACTAGTATGTGAAATGTAGAATCCCACAAGTTATATCACTTATGCATGAAAAAACTGTTTTGTGGATTAAGAAGTCCTTGCTCAAGGTAAGTAAAAAAAAGCGGGATTGGGCCCGTAATATAATGCGAATGGCGAATAACCGGTGGACAATTTGTTTACCGGAGTGTCTACCAGGGGACGGCCAACGAAGCAGAAGAAGACTACGGACCCGACGAATGAACCAAGTACGAAAATTTGCGGGCACGGAATGGGCTGCGAATGATGATGACAGTCGACATGTTGGGTTCCTTTCTTTCTATCCCATACTTACAACTGTCCTCGATCCCTGTATCCCCACTTTTTCTCTCCCTTTAGTTCCTCTATTCTCATCGCTGTCAAAGAGCCTCCTTCTCATGTCTTGTCCCCCTCCTTATATTCCCACACTACAAACGCACTGCTTTCCCTCCCCACATTTCCTTTTGATCCTTACCTCTCTGCCTACTTCCGATTGATTTTCCCCTCTTCATCGCCCCACTTCTCGCTCCATTCCATATTCTTTCTTTCTTTTTCTTTCCTTCCATATTCCTCCGTTGTTACCCTCTCCTCTCTCCGACTCTTCCGCGTTCAGTGCCGTCGGCATCGCCAGTTCTTCGCCCCCTCTCTCCCACTCATTATTCCCCACTCCAAATGCACTCTTCCCCTCAACTCCCACATCCAATTCCAGTCCTCCCGTTAATGTCCCTTCCCACCCGCCGCGGTGGCTCAGTGGCTAAGGCGTTGCGCTGCTGAGCCTGAGGTCGCGGGTTCGATTCCCGGCCGCAGCGGCCACTTTTCTGGTGGAGGCGAAACGCAAAAACGCCCGTGTGTAACGATATTTCGGCGCACGATAAAGATTCCCAGGTGGTCGAAATTAATCCGGAGCTCTCCACTACGGCGCGCCACACCGCCTGCGTTGCGTCGGCGCGTTAAACGCTACAATCAATAAGTGACCCTTCCCGCAGCCCTTCTTGCATTCTATCCCCATTCTCTTTCCTTTTTTTTTCCGACTCAATACCCCACTCTCACTCACACTCGTCCCCTCTACTCTCTTCCCACCATCATCAATCACTTATCCACCAAAGTCAGGTGGGTCAGGACTCAGTACCGAAGCACTGAACAGACATATCAGTAATATTTCAGGCTGATTCGAGTGAAGGATAAATACACAAACTGAACATTAGTCTCGTAAGCGTCAGGTAGCAGGTTCGAGCCCTAGGCCGCATGATACCCACCGGCTTCAAAAGCGTCCCCGCACCTCAGCTGGTGTAGCACGTGGGAATCAACGCTTGGAGCTCTACCACAAGCAATCATGGGGGCCATGTGCGAGGTCCTCCAACACTTTTGGGTGGGCTCTAGCGCTGCTGGGTACCTATCAGTCATAAATGACACCACTGGGCACTCAACAGCGCACCCTGTCCTGCCAAGGGAAAAAGGGTTTGGAAAATCTCTACCCCAGCGACGCAGAGGTTCCCCAATTCTTTTTGAGCCGGGGTCTGGAGCCGCTGGGCACCCACCAGAATAAAAATGGGTACAGGCATTCCCCATACGAGGGATCTTGTGTCCTGGAAACTGGTCCACCACGTCGGATTGTACCATGGGTACGAGAATGTGGGATGTACTTCGGTACCGCTGCGGCACCAACCAGTAACTTTGTACAAGCGCTTCCCCCACAGGAGATCTAGTGCTTGGAAAGTTAGCCGACCTTCTCGGGAAATTATTCAGTGGAAGGGGTCGTAACCTTTAATCGCAGCGATGGCTCAGAGGTACAGCACTCACCGCATATGCGGAAGGCATTGGGCTTCCGTCTCCGCACGGCGAAGCACCCACGGTTTTTTTAATGGGTGCAGACGTCCCTGGTCAATTGCTAACCCTTGGGAGAGGAATTTACGCCGGGAAAGCTGACCTTACGCTTTCGAGGTGACCCTGACCCTTACAACAAACGAACAGAGCCAAATAAAAGAACAAAATAAAAGTTGATTTGTACTGTACGCCTTCCACAACACAGCATTGGCCGGGGGGGTGAAAGAGACGTCCCTGCAGCTGATCTGCCACAGAGCGGTTACTAAGTTGAGCATCCACTATGGCTGTGAAAGTAGCCATGTGAATTCAAGTGCTTTGATGGCGCCGCCACCTTCGGTAAAATAGGTACAAGCGACTCGCCGGCCTGGCACTCGGCCCTTGTGCGAGTGTTTGGGAAGTTTACTCGGCTTGTACGAGAAAATTTCCCTGCGGAATATAGCCGCTGGAGAGAGAGAGAGAGAGAGAGAGAGAGAGAGAGAGAGAGAGAGAGAGAGAGAGAGAGAGAGAGAGAGAGAGAGAGAGAGAGAGAGAGAGAGGAGAGAGAGAGAGAGAGAAGGCTCTTTATTATAGACGAGGAAGCCGAGATTTTTGCCGTAATTTCGACACCGACACGCTACTCGGCAGGGGAAGGGGGAGGGGAAAAAAAGGCCCCATAGATTACAGGCAGAAGAAAGAAGAAGAAAGAGAAATAAAAGAAGACAGAAAAATGAAAAAAAAATGACGTTCAGTTGGTGAGTAGTGGGATTTAAAAAGTGTGTCTTCTAAACTCTAAATCACTGCAATCACGCCATCATCGTCCAGATAGTCTAACAACGCCTCCAGTACTTGCCTGAGGCTGGTGGAGATGGTCATGGACGAAGTACTTTCAGGGTCATTGGTCCTGGGCTGAGGGGCTCTAGTTTCTGCACCAGACTGCATCTGGCGTGTATGTATGCGGAGCATTCCAGCAGCAAATGCTCCCCGGTTTCCGGGGACCCGCAGTTGCCGCAGGAAGGGTTTGTGGTGACACCGAGTCGAAAAAGGTATGACTTCGTAAGCGACTGCGTTTGCGACGTAGCAGTCGGTGGGCATAACGTCTCTAATCTGCGCGAAAGTACCGGTGCTGGCAAGCAATTTTCCTCGTAGTTGCCCAGGAAAAATGTCATTAAAAATTATGATCGAATAGTACAAAGCAACTCCCTTCTGTGTTCCTTTGCCAAATGTAATTCTTGGTCTGTAATATTTGAACATACGGAGTGGGAGCTTTACTTCAATGATCAATTCATTGGCGAGTACGCCCGCTCTGCTGTACTTGCTGACTGAAATTCGAAACAGCGCGAAAAGACGGGACAAAGAAACGACGACACAAGGCGCTGACCCTACAACTGGTTGGTTTTATTGCGCGGGTTGCGAAATATACCCCGAAAAGAAGGCGAGAAGGAACACGATAAAAAAGATGGGAAGCAACGAAAAGAGCAACGAAAAAAAGAAGTGCATCGAACATTGCACACAAAATACAAGATTGATACACGTTCATTGATTAAATGGAGGAAACGCTGATATGAGACGTGGCCCAGAGGCGCGAGGCAAGCAAGACATCCTCTTTTTTCGTGCTCTTTTTCGTGCTTCCTTCTTTTTATCGCGTTCCTTCTCGCCTCTTTTTGGGTATTCGCAAACCCGCAGTTTTCTGGGTATATTTCGCAACCCGCGTATATATTTCGCACCAACCAGTTGTTAGTCAGCGCCTCGTGTCGTCGTTTCCTTGTCCCGTCTTTTCGCGCTGTTTCGAATTTCAGTATGCACCACCAACTAGCCCAAACCACCGTTCTAACGCTGTACTTGGTGTTGTCTGCTTTGTGAAGCATGTTATCCCAGTCTCTGTGCGAAGCAACGGAGGAACGCTGAACTGACGTTTCGTTTCGCGAAAGAAGAGGGAGGGAGTTGCATGCTCTGACGCACATCTCTCTTATCGAACGGGCGTGTTTCCATGGAGGCAATCAGAACCGCTACGCCTTGCTCGGTACTCGCCGTCAGCCGGCACCGCCGATTAAGAGACTTGGTCGCGCTCGTTCCACCTTCTAGTGAAAAAAAAAAAAGAAACTGGTGGACCAAAAACGATCGAAAGTCGTGCAAACGCTCGTCATCAGGTGCAAAGCTAGTGACGGGCTACCCCACTGGAAAACCTTCTAAAGATTACATGGACTCAAACGGAGAAAAGGTGGGTGAGTGACGTAAAAACGTTGTGAAAATGTGTCGAAGGGTTTTGTACTTTATCTCCCAAACGGGGCAGCACGCCTTTGCCGCAATTAAGTGCTACGCCCTACGTTTTTTCGCCTTTTTCAGCAGACTTGTGTAATCTCTACAGCAAACGCGAGGCATTATTGTTGGCGTTATTTTAGACGGATTCTTGAAATATTGATATGAAGGAGACTTACTGGTAGGAGTTGCGGTTCGTTAGTGAAGTGAACCACCCTGTTTCCGGCGAGAGTTTTGCAGAATTTTTGAGCGTTCCAAAGCACGGCTAACACGTGGTAATGAAATAACGCCACGCAGTATAAAAAAAGGGAGTTTCATTGCTGCCGTAAAGGCAAAAAGCCCCATCTTACTAGTTTTCTGCTTGTAAGCACGAGCATACTCACGAGGTTGCTGTCGGCTATATAGAAAAAGCGACTGAAAAAAGGTATAGAAAAGAAAAAAACTGGTCGGTTCAGGTTCAGCTTAAATGGGTCTGGTTGAAACGGGGTCCCGTCTTGACAGGTTTCCGTCAAAACGGGTCCTGCCTAAAGGGGACCCTGTTCCATAATCGTGTTTGATTGTTTAATAGGAACCGTTATAGATGATTTTTCGATAGGGAAGAGGATTTACAGGAGGAAGTCCAAGTTATCCGAATTTCCAAATTAGCGACCATCGGATTGAGGAGCATTTACTGGCGGTGGCTAGATAAGACAAATCATTATGGTAAATTCTTAGACTTGGGTGGTGGAAATCAGGCTCGCTGGGCTGCTGATGGGTTTCAGGGTCATGCAATTATTGCACGTTTACAATCAGCCGTAAACTTAAATATGAAGAATTATAACTGCCGAGGGTAACATGCAGTAAACCATTACTCGATTAGAATTAGACTGGAGCATTCGCGCGCCAGTGCCTTGTTAGTTGTAACCTTATGATAAGAAATGTTGAAATTTGTTGCGATTTTTTAGTAAGTGGTTGAATTTATGTGTGTGTGTCTGCCTGCGTTACAATATACAATAGTCATTGCTCCTAGGTGGAGCCATGGAGACAGTTTTTTTGCATTCGGTTTTTTTTTCATAAACGAATGTATTCAGAAGTATAATTCTTTAACGAATATTTCCGTAATTAAAACTATATATCGTGTGTCTTATTTTGGCAGGTTTAGCACACCACGTGGTTGGAAAAGGCTAAACACGTCATGGGGGCCGTGGTGCAATACAGGAACTTCCCTGGAGGGCCAACAGTGCTGAGACTCTGCGATGAGCTCAGCCTCCACTGCATGTGCACAAATTGCGGCATGCTCTCTATGTCCATGTTCCAAGACCAGAACGAGCATATGTTCTGCGAGACATGTTTGATGGAGAGAAGCATTAAATACAACAGCGACCACATCTACTGCAGCTATGAGAATCAAGAAGTCGACATCTTCGAGGTAAGACGCTGTAACCCTTAGTGTCAACTCCAAATGTATTTTTTTTTGGCGGTTTATGCTGTAGATGAATAATATTGTAAATTATTTATTGTATCTTAGCAAGAAAACAAACAAATAAATTTTGCGTTATTTGATGGGACACGGAAATAAATGTAGAATACAGTATGACAAGGGGGCGGGCAAGACTCTGACATGCTGCTACGTTTAGCGAGATTTCAAATGACCCTGCCGTTGTTATACCAAACTTAATTTTACTTGATCGTGGTTCCTGTTCTGCTTCGGCAGTGGTAACACCCAAGGCAGTGGCAGTGGTGACTGGTATTCACTCACGTTAGTTCCAATGCAATCCTGAGCACCTTGAAGGTGTATTTGACTGGGAACGGAAGCTTTTTTTGTATTGACCATTCAGTATTCCCCCTAACGACCCTAGGTATTGACCTTATCACTGGAAGGACAGAAAACGAGTAAAAATATTACGTCCGAATCCCGAAGGCGGTAAAGGGGTTTGGATTTCAAGGAGCTTCATCTGAATGGGCCAAAACGATTTGTTCCCCGATTCCACGCAACACATGCTGTTGTTTGTTAAGATAAATTGGCTTTGACAAGTAAAGGACAGCATGCAGTATTCATGTACAGGTGCAGTCAAAAGTAAACGGAGCATGGGTTGGAAGATTTAAGACAATTTGTCCGCGATGGCCAAGCCAGCAATTAGGGTGACTTTTTAGGAAAGTCCGTCTGAGATAAAATCAGTCCGCTTAAACGCAATTAGTGCTGGGAGCCACACAGATGAGAACTTATCCTAAATTCACGAACCTGTCCTCCGTTTACTTTTGATTGCACCTCTACATACTGGATCACTGTTGGAGAACTGTTTAGAAAACTGTTTTTTGCCCATCTGGCCTACAGACCTCTGTTTCGTGACATCCATAGAGCACAGGGCAGAAACATCTAGCATGGCGACATAACAAGTATTGCAAACGAAGTGGAAGGAACCCTCAGCGTAAGAGCCTCCAAGCTGGTGACCTCAGTTTCGTTATTCGCACCGGCTTATTTGCGAGCAGGTTATTCTGAGCTCCCACCAGATGGCCCACCTGAGCGACAATTTGCGTTATCGGTCAGACGAGAGGGACCGACAGGGCGCGTGTGGAGGGAGATGACGAAAGCCGAGCTGGTAGCGGTGGCGAGGCCTTCGCGAAGCTGCTTGACGAGATGACCGGAAAGCGGCTGCCGCCTGGAGCGACAGCCGACAAGCGTCCCAGCTTAGAATTAGCGTCACTAAATAAGCTACGCTTAAGAGTACCGCCACCTCATGCACCCGGAAGCGTCTAAGGGCCATTTTGCATCTGGCTTGCAGTGTTGCAATCTCTCCCAACGAAACCGCTGCCGGTTGTGACGAGCAGAGTGTGGCCGGCCGCTCTAGCGTCCGCGCAGCAGAGATAGAGAGAGAGAGAGGAGAGGCGCCCAGAAACAAAATGGCTGCGCCCATATGTAAACAAATATCACTTGGTGCCGACCGACCAATGAACATCTTGGCGGCACATAACAATGAGAGAAAAGAGTGCCGATACTCCAAAAGCCTTTATTTAGTGACGCTAGTTAGAATGGAGTGTGGCACGAGTGCAGGGCCTAGTAGGCGGCAAAGAGGGCGGAATGGTAATAACATGCATGTATTGATTGATTGATTGATTGATTGATTGATTGATTGATTGATTGATTGATTGATTGATTGATTGTAGGGTTCAACGCGCCAACGCAACGCAGACGATGAGGCACCCCGTAGTGGAGGGCCCGGGATTAATTTTGACCACCTGGGGATCATAATCGTGCGCCGATATCTCGTACACACGGGCGTTTTTGCTTTTCGACTATATCAGAAAAGCGGCCGCCGCGGCTGGGAATCGAACTCCCGTCCTCGTGCTCAGCAGCACAACGCCTTAGCCACTGAACCACCGTGGCGGGTGGCTTTGAATAGAGGGACATTTTTGTTGTTTTTGTTCCTTATGCAATGGCCACGGCCTCCGCGATCAACTGCCGGCGGCGCGCAACGGCGCGCCGCCGGCAGCCGTTCGCGGAGGCCGGGCAATGGCACATGCATAACAGACATAACCCAGCAGATCGCGTTAAAGAACATTGTCGTAGCTGTCTTTCTGGACATCAAAGCTGCCTTTGACAGTGTCGCCCATGATGCTATTTGCCGTGAAATGACGGCTGCAGGTATCAGGGGGCAGATGTTTACGTGGCTAAGGGACTACTTTCAAGACAAGACTGTATATATGACCACTACTTGCGGAGATACCACCCGTCACACTATAAGACAAGGTGTTCCGCAAGGCGGTGTCCTTAGCCCCACTCTCTTTAACATCTGTCTTGTTGGTCTCTCAAAAGTATTACCCTCTGGCGTGAATGTATCATTGTATGCTGACGATATATGTGTCTGGTGTTCAGGGAGAAACCGCCGAAGCATACGAGCGAAGCTGGAACTGGCGATCAGACGATTGGCGCGATACCTGAAAAATTGTGGAATGGTTCTTTCTCCTGAAAAATGCGCTGCGATGGCATTTACAAGACGCGACATGTCTCGTTATGCCCTGACGGTAGCAGGCTGCACCATACCATATGTGCGATGTCATCGATTCTTAGGCATTGTATTTGACAGGTCAATGCCATGGACTTATCATATTCGATGCCTCAAAGAGAAACTACAGTCTTTCGTGCACGTTCTACGGATGCTTGCAGGCACTGCATGGGGTTGCTCGGTTGCTTCGCTGCTACGACTCTACAGGGCACTCTTTATTGGTCTGCTTCGCTACAGCCTGTATACCCTCGGTTCACTGCCCAAGAGCAACGTCAATCAGCTAGAGGCACTACAGGCGCAAGCTCTGCGTATTTGCTTGGTACTCCCTAAGTGCACTTCAACGTCCGGGACACTTTGTGAAGCGAAATGGCTCTCAGCCAGGGTACCATTAAGACAAGAAAATATCCGTGTCTGCCTCTGCCATGTTAGCGGTTCATTTGCCCATCCTTTGGCAGATAGCTCCAGAAGTGATGTGCAGGAATTCCTGCTGGTTTACTATCAACGTCCTACCAGACCCGAGTTACCACCTTGGCAATTTTCTACGTTGTCAATAACAACAACAGTGCCTGGAATCGGGAAAAAATCAGCGATGCCTCCACCGTCCTTGACCTACTACACACTTCAGCATATATCTCGCTGCTATGGCGGGTATACCCACGTATATGCTGTGGGTCCGTGACTTCTGAATCTTCGACCATAGGTGTATGGGTGCCATCTTCGGGAGTCTCTGTGAGCCAAAAGCTCAGCCACAAGACATCGGCTACAAAAACCGAGAGAGCTGCGCTGCAGATTGTCAGGGAGTGCCCTCCAAAACCTTGGGTAATTTTCCTGGACTCCCGCTCTGCGCTACAAACGCTTCTCAAGCGTGGAAGTAATCAAGGCCAATTGATACAAAAAATCAACGTCATACACACTGAGGTACTCCGCAACGGGCACACTATTTCTTTGCAGTGGCTGCCAGGACACTGCGGCATCACGGGAAATGTGATATCGGATCGGCTCGCACGCGAGTGCCATTCCACGAGCTCACCAGTACAACTCCCTTTATCCAAGGAGGACATCAACGGTATAGCCACAACTATTGGATGGCGCATGCAATTGCAGCACTGGCGGAACCCGGACCTCAGTACGCCCCCCTTTACGCTATCGACCCGCAGTGTACGTTTCGTATACCTCACGGTTTATCGAGGCAAAACAGAGTGTGTTATACAGCGCCTGCGCCTCAAAGTAGCCTATACAAAAACCTTTCTTAACAAAATCAGTCTGATGGCATCACCTCTGTGTACGCTTTGTGGTGTACGAGAAGACACTGAACACCTGTTCTGCGTTTGTCCACGTTTTAGCTCGGCGCGAACGACAGCGCGAAGTTTATTACGGGCGAGAACTGTCAACATGGAGGACTTTTTCGGCCCCTCGAACAGCGAAGACAGGGCAGTGCGGGGTTTTAAAGCTCTTGCGCATTTCCTCAGAGACTCTGGACTCGACTCCAGCCTGTGACTGCCTGTGACTTTTTTTCTGTTTTTTTATGTGTGTTCATGTGTCTGTCTGATGGAGCTTTTTTCGTTTTTTTTCTTTTTCTTCTTTGTATTATTCATGTAAGCGTATAACCCTTATCACATGTTCACCAACCATCTGAAGTAGCAAGCCCAGCATTATGCAGGGCTGACCTCTTCGGTCTCATTAAAGAATTTTCTCTCTCTCTCTCTCTCTGCATATACCGGTTGACGATAAAGAAGCGACAGGCAGATAATGCCCCTGCTAAAGCGAGCAAACGAGAATACTTAGACGGTTTATAAAATAAAGCATGGTTGGCACAATGAGACAGAAGCGTGCGAGAAACGCTGTATTGTGGCGTCAAAGCGGAAGCTAGGCGTGTGCCAGGCCCGAGCCTCAGTTATCGAAATGAGAAGGGTGAGATGTCCATGCATTCTTAAATACCCACTGATAAATCTTCCAATTATTTGTTCAGTTAGATTTATGTTTGCTTGTTCTATACATTCACTGTTTTTGCTATTTGCTAATTTCTTGGCCCCCTGTATCCTCCCCCTCTCCTTTCTTGACCCGACCTTCGTCATGTTTTTGTTTCGCCCGTACAGTATTATCTACACACCACTGAGCGGGCGCCAGAATATATGCAAGTAATGATCGTCAATCAATCAATCAATCAATCAATCAATCAATCAATCAATCAATCAATCAATCAATCAATCAATCAATCAATCAATCAATCAATCAATCAATCAATCAATCAATCAATCAATCAATCAATCAATCAATCAAGCAATCAATCAATCAATCGATCGAAATACACTAAGTGAAAATAGGCTAGGACTAACATACGAACGTAGCCGCTACATTCCACACAGCATAAGCGCGCCACTGGTACAACTGGACTTAGTTTCTTGTAATAGTTCACTAACTCTGGATAAAAACACAATATAAAAATTTTCACTTGCACTACCAGCTCTAGGTATTCAAAAAGGCAGGGATCAAAGCTAGAACCAGCCCCAAAAGCTCACTTCAAAGGCCTGGGTTTTTTCCGACACGTTCTTTTTAAGGCTGATATGTCGGTTTTAATGAAGGAACCTGGCAGCAACAAACCAAGTTTTCCCAAGTCACTAAGATGACGGGAGTTCTGTGGTTTAGTATTGGGAGCAACAGAAGTTGAATTCATTCAAAGGGGAATAAAAACAAGTGCGCGCGCGCTTTCATCGAGCTGTTCGGAGCCCTGCCTGCCACAACTGTATAGCCTGTAGCCCTTCACAAGGCACATCACAGGGCACGTACTTGTTCATGCATTGAACCAAATATCCGTCATCCGTTGCTTTCACCGTTCCGGACATTAATTTTGTATTCAGGGAGAGAAGTTTCGGCACATGTCAGTGTGGTGGTTGGAAGGGAATTTTGCTCAATGTTTGTGCCCTATAGAACTTGAGCGGATACGCACTTTGAATCTTCGTTATTCAATTGCGCATCACTAATTTCTATGAGGCGATAACAACACTTGTTATTCTTGTTACTTCTATAATATCAATTGTTTGACATTATAGAGATTTGTGCCACTTCACTTTTTTCCAGATGTTTGAGGCCCACGATTTGATCACAGTGATTCGGGACCTAGGCGTGTTTTGTCCGAACCCAAAATGCGAAATTCTTGTTCCCCTCCAGGATCTGAAGGTAACAAGCTGGATAGAGCGCTTTTAATAGGTTATGTCACTCCTAGTGCCAGTGCACTGAAATTGTTGTTATTCGAAATATTTTCCACGAAAGTAACTTTGAATAGCATTTATACACTGTTAGGGTTGTCCAGCGTCTGTGCGTATAAGAGTAAACGACGGAATGCTTATCGGGTTGTTACTAAATCCCTCAATGCATTTATAGGAACCATAAACGTTATGGAAGTGTGATTTATGTGTGAAAGAAGAGAATCATGCAATTTTTTCCGAAGTCATTGCTGTTGTGTAAATATACAGTATAAGATGATGAATAAATTTTGCTTTAAATTTTAAAACACACCGTCATAGACATGTGATTAAGACAAAACGTGGGAGCAAAGGGACGTTAAAGTAAATTTTGAAAATTATCTCACTACCTTACCCGACTGAAGTCCAGAACTCGTAGACAACGTGGTTTTTTCCGGCGAAACGAGACGCGTTTTTTAGCAAAAAAAAGCTCGTTCGAATGTGCCGCTTTGCTCCCACTATTTGCTCCCCCGATTCGCAGACGTTGGCTATAAGCGAAAGTCAGTCCGTAGGTTAAATCTAGCAGATTGCTAGTATGTTGAACGTACGCAATGTGTGCAGGAAGAAGGAAGAAACAGGTACTAACCGCAAGATCGGTGTAGGCGGAGTACGATTACGGGCGTATTCAGCTCTAGACTGCAAAATCTGCTAACGTAAGCTTCTATTATTCAGGTACAAATGTTGTCAGGAAAAAAAAATCCAACTCCTCTGCCGCCTTCTCTTCCCCTCTACCCGTCAACACTGTCTCTTTCGCGCACTCGCAAGGAACCAAACACGCATAAAGAGGAAATGCGAACGTGCACGTGCGTGTAACAGGTAAGACGAGCAAATAATCGCAGTTATCAAGCTTGATATTTTGTGCCAACAGATTACTGTTCATCCACACGGTATCACCTTACTTTGATATTATTAGGTTGTCAGGTAAGCTAAAATAATGAAGCGATTAAGTACAGAACCTAAAAATGATAATCAATTAGACTGTTGCCAGATGTATGTAAAAAAAAAGGAGCATACAGAAACCTGTGGCGGAAATTCGAACACGGTGAACACATTCACGTCTCTCCCGGTATCCTTGCCACACCTTCCCGATACCTGTACTTCCGTGCGATCGGTATGTGCATCGAGCATTGCGTTCTCTTTTGCACTGACCGATGTACCGACCTTATGAGCCCGGAATTGCAAAACACTTTAAGGGGCCGAGAAGACAAAATGCAGCTTGGTTCATTCAAAAGATTGCCTCGTTAGAATCATGGTGACACCACTTTTAACGTAAACTTCGCTCAAATAAGCTGTATAATTAGGAAAAAAGGGAATGGCCATGCGACCCACTAGCTCATTTCCAGCAACAGAATATATGATGTCATACCAGCCAGCCCTGCAATTAGCGGAGGCCGGAAAAGTCAAACGCAAATTAGGCATAAGTTGTAAGCTTGCCGGACGAGCTATTTGCTCTTAAATTTAGGGCACATTCTTTTTATATCAGTAAGAATGGTAGAACAAACAGTGGAGGTTACGAAAGCACGCGTAAACATAGAAGTACCAATGCGTACTGCTGCTGGTACTGCGCGCACTATGCTTTGTTTAGGTGCACAGGACTGCTGGCCTTTTGGGTTGTCTCAGACCACACTGGCCGATTGACGCAAGCAACGGTGTTTTACATGACCATGTTTGTCGAGCAAGCACTATGTTTTATGAAACGATTATTTTCTTCATGAACAAAAACAAGCCAGGTTTAAATACGGTCACACAAAAATCAAAGCAGGAAACGGCTTGATGATGATGATGATGATGATGATTGCTTTTGGTTTCCACTTTGTAGTGGGGTGATGACGTGTCATCTAACCAAAAAGGTCTAATATACCTATGTTTTATACTATTGGTTTAATACTAGCGCTGATTAGGGCAGGCACAAAAAATGTATTAGACACAAAATACTTTTTTTTTCCTGTTACGATTGGTAACTGTCCTAGGCAATATTCCGCTCTCTGCTTTTCGCCCACCAGCATTCTAATCTTCTTTTCATCACCTCGACAGCCTCGACGTTAACTTCCTCTGTGCTACCGTTAAATCCTAGGGCTTCTGGAAGCAGAATGTTTCCCTCATGTAGATTTGGATGAATACCCTCGCATTCTAACACTATGTGCCGCATAGTTTCTGTTTCTTTTGCGGAGACCACGCATACTCCATCATTTTGTGAATACTTCCCCACAAAACTCTTAGTTCGCAAGCAACCTGCTCTAGCCCCAGAAAGCAAAGCACTGCCCTGGGAATTATCGTAGAAATTTTCCTTTCTGATGTCCAACTTCTCAGCCCTGTTGATCTCTAACGACGTTTTAGCTTCCATTTTTCGTCTCCATGTATTCGTTTCTATCTGCCTTGCCTCTTTTTTGGTAACCTTGGTTGTTTTGGATTCTCCAATGTTCTTTCAGTATTTAGTCGTAGCCTTCTAGTCTTCCTTAACCACTGCGTGTCCACGCTTTTCAAGTATAGGTACCTAAAAACCTTAGCTGCCCACCTATGTTGATTCATTGCTCTCAACATCCTCTCAAAACATATTCTACTCTGCGCTTCTCGAACTTCAAACGACGCCCAGCCCATATCTTACTGCACTGCTTCGTTAGCTGTTTTTTCATGCGCGCCTAAGGCCAAATGGCCTACCGTTCCCTGTTTCACTTTAAGGCCTGATAGAACGCCTGATTTTAAGCAGAGTACAGCATTCGCTAATGTGAGAACCGGAACCATTACTCCTTTCCACATTCCTCTTACTACTTCATATTTGTTATACCCCCACAGAGCTCTATGCTTCATTATAGCTGCGTTTCGCTTTTTCTTACCCTGAAGTTGCTCCTCGTGAGTTCTTAAGTAGTTATCCCCTTCGTTTATCCACACTCCCAAATATTTATATTCATTCACTGTGGGTAATTCGCTATGCTGGATAGACACTGCGTAGGTGGTAGTGTCATTGAAAACCATTATTCCCGATTTTTCTGCGATAAAATTTAACCCGAGGTCGGTGACTTCCTGGCCGCTATTTATGAGCCGTTGCATATCGGTCTGCTTATCAGCTAAAAGAACAATGTCGTCAGCGTATAACATTCCAGGAATATGTTGTTGTACCATCTCGCCTTGCAGCATATGCGTTAGGTTGAACCCTACTTGACTTTCTTCCAGTTTCTATTCTAACCCTGCCATGTAAAGTAGAAACGGTATTGGGCTCAAAGGCAACCCTGTTTCAGAGTCCTATGGGTGTTGACCTGCTGGGCGCATTTCTGTCCTTCCCATGTAAGGGGCACTCTATTGTCTTTATAGATTGCTATAAGGAACTGTACTAACTTGTCATCTAATCCATGGAGTTTCAGCATTCTCCCCAGCAGTTTTCTGTTTACGTTGTCACATGCCCCTTTAATGTGGAAGAACGTAATCCATAAAGGCCTATTCTGCGCCTAGGTGCGTTCTCGCTTAGGTGCGTTCCGGTTTCCGCCCCTAGGCAAGACAATTTACGCCTGCTGGTGGACCTTCCTTTCCTTCTATAGTTCAATAAATACATACATACAGACATATACCGCGCTTTCGCAATTTCAATGCATTGCGCTATCACGAACAAATTATCATCCAATCGCCTGTCTTGTCTAAATGAATTCCACAGTTCCCCAAGGATTTCATTTTCTTCCATCCATGCTTGAATTTCTGATTTTATCGCATGTATTACGTATCTATACACCAGTTACGTTACTGTGAGTGGTCTGTATGAATCAATACTGGCTTTGTTGCCTCTGCCTTTATATATTAAATTCATCCTACTTTCTAGCCAGTTCTCCGGTATTTGTTCGGTTTGTATCATCTTATCTGATGCCCTCATAAACGATTCGTAACTTTTAGGTCCAATCATGTTTAGCAGTTGCATTGGTATTCTGTCCGGGCCCACTGCTGTCTGGGGAGAAAGCTTTTGCTCTGCTTTTTTCCGATCAAGGTTGCTCAAACTTGTTTCCCTTTCCGCAGTCTTCTGTGGTGCTGATGTTATCGGTGCAGGCTTCCCTCCCTCTATTGCCCTGAACTTCTCACTAACCACTCGGTGAATATGCGCCAACGCGTGCTCTCCTTCTAAATGTTTCCCCTCCTCATCAATCAAGAATTTCTGATGGATATCTTTTTTGAGCTTAGTAGTTTTACATGGTTCCGAAACTTATTGGATGCGCTTTTGTCCTTCTTCCGTATTTCTGGCATCTATTGCTCGCTTTTCTGCTTGATCTTTTCTTACACCATTTTCTGCACTTCTAGTTTTTTTCCCCGGTAGATACCCCATTTTTCATTCACTACCTCCGGTTCCATACCAGTTATTTTGGCTCTCTATGTTCTCTCGACGCCTTTTTTCGCTGGTCAATAGCCTTTTTTATTTCCTTATTCCACCAGCTTCTCGACTTTCTCTTCCCTTTGCATCGATTGCATTGCTTTGCTTCATTAATCTTACCCTTTATGAACGCAATCATTTGGTCGTAATCCCAATTTTGTCTGGGTATTTATTAATTTCAACCGCGGTTTGGTGGCGCCATCTAGGTTGACTAACAGTAAGCAAGTCTCCGCTCCACACCAAGTTTAGCTGAAAGACCTTTTTTTTTATGATGTCATTGCAAACGTCGTTCAAACGCACGTTTTGGCGGGGGAATCAAAATTTTTGGCTTAAATTAATTAGTTTCGCAGTGAATAAAGCATCGTTTGCTTCTGGACAGGCGCTCGGGGCACTATAGAACACGAAATCTTTCGGATAAAACAAACTTGTATTTTGTCTTCATGGCCCCTTTAAGCGCCGTTCTTAAACATAAAGTATCCCTGCCGTCTTGGTGGCCATCGAAAAGCATCGCCAGGGAAAGCCATAGTGACTGCCAGGTGAAGCCATGAGGGCAATTTTAACCTGGTAGTCGCAGGCGTAAACAGCAAGGTGGCGATGCACCTATTTATTAGGCGTGGTGTTTCGCTGGAAAGGTAAGGCAGCAGGGCAACTCGGACGGCGGGTCTCCGCGAAGATGGCTGACTGACTTGGGCCCGCGAGGGCAAGATGCTGATGCGTTAACACTGTCGTCTTCAGGCCATAGGGCTGCCTACATACCACGTACTTTCAACAGCGGGATTTCACGATGCCAAAAGTCCCTGCGGTACTTGCCCCAAGAAGGAAATCGCCCTCCCTGGTATCTACGCGACAGTTTCATTGTTATAACAGTGGGTGCGTTCCCCTTTTCCCCTTTAGACGGCTTCGTTGCCGTTTTCGCGCACAGCCCGCCATGTTAAGCACCGTTCCGATTCGAACGAAGCAGTCAACGAAGACTGCTTCGTGGAGGCGACATCAAAGTCAGCAACGATGCAGGCTACCTTCCTTTCTAAACCAATAAGTGACGCCAGCGCCACGTTTTTGCATACTTATGTTGCAACAAAAGCCCTTATTCTTTTATTGAAATATTTAGCATAAATTACGAGTGGTGAAGATGACTGTTTCATTTTTAGATCATGAAACCCCCATAAAAATGTTTACCGACATTTAATAAATTTGTTATAGAGATTATTCAAAAGAATCCTATAAACATTTTGTAAACATTTTATAGAATATTTCTATTGAGTTTCCGTTGCAAATTGGCCACCGCGCTTTAATTAAAAGTCTATAGAGCCAAGTCAATAGACCTTACCGCTTTTGAATATAGTTTCTTATGAGTTTCTTATAGGTTTTTATAAAAAAATCAAAAAGCTTTCTATGCAATTCCTACTGAGTATAGTCGCAACAGCCTGTTGCATGTGAGTCAGGTTTGAATAAAGTTTCTGACGGATTTTTATTAAATTTATGGCAAAATTTTTCAATGAAATTGTTATTGAGTATAGTCGTAACATCCTGTTGCGTGTGAATAAACTTTGAATAAACTTTTTCATGAGTTTTTATTAAATTTACCTGAATTGGTTTTCTTAAACTTATTATTGAGTATCGCCGTAACATCTAACATCCTGTTGTGAGTGAGTCCGCTTTGAATACAGTTTCTGACGGGTTTCTATTAAATTTATCTCAATTAGATTTCTGTAACATTCTTATTGTGCCCACTCATCACAACCTGTTGCATATGAGCTAAGTCTGAATAGAATTTCTGATGAGTTTTTATTAAATTGGGTCTCTATTAGCTTTCTATAAAGTTCTTATCGAGTATAGGCGTAATATCCTGATGCCTGTGAGTCAGGTTTTCTGGCAAGTTCTAGAAGAGGAGCTTTGCAGGGGCTAGGGCTGTCCGGCGGTGATGTCCGTCACCCCGGGCACCTCAGCGCCCAATTAAGTGCTCTCAAGACGAAGTGATGGCACGTCTATCTCGCGAGCTCTGTTGATGCGGCGGGGCAAGCGGCGCAATAGCGCCCCACATATATGCACGGATAAACTTCCAGACCTCCGTGGGTGGGCTATAGAAACGCAATACAGAGTCTATAGAAACTCAACATGATGAAGGCAACAAGATCCTTGCTGTGTGTTCGTAATAAGATGTTTGTTGCCTGTCTAATGACTACAGTCCAAACATAAGGAGTTCGATCGACCCCAGAGAAAGGCAATACAGAGTCTGTTAAAACTCAATATACTAAAGGCAACAAAATGCATGATGCATTTTTGCAATAGAATGTTTATTGATTTTATATTGGCCGCAGTGTTTAGGAAGGGAGATTTGGTTCACTCTACAGAAACGCAATATGAAGTGTATTAAAACTCAATGTCTTGAAGGCAACAAAATGTTGGTTGAATTTGTGCAATAAAAAAGTTTGTTGACTTTCTAACGAGCACAGTCTATAAGCGATGAGTTTTAATAGACTTTTTATTGACTCTATAGAAACGCAATAGAGGGTCTATTAAAACTCAACGTCCATTTTCATGAGGGAATGTTTGTAATAACAACGGTAATATTGGTTACGAAGCCTGCGACTTGCGTTTTTCAACATGTCAGCTACGAGGCTGTCATCTGCGCTGGTGTAGCGTTTGGAACCGCGGCGCCGTTCCAATTTTATTTCTTTAGACGTCTAGTTATACTGCTTCGTAGGCTGTCTACCAAGATGCCCGCGAATCGGAACGCAGCCAGTGTTTTAACATAATTATAGGGATTTTTTGCAGCCACTGGCAACTTTTAAGCTTGTTCATGAATCAGGCCAAGCGAAAACGAAGAGTCTCCGTGGTATATGACAGCACGTTCGTTCTCGCGCAGCTGGTGTAGACACTAGCGCGAGATTTTCCTCAGTATGAAACTTTATGGTGGTAAGAGCTCCAGAAAACGAACTTTTCATCACGGCTGCAATTTTCTCGACCGCGAACAAACTGCAAATTTCGTTGGCGGCTGCAATTTAAATGCGAAAGCAGTAGTGAACTTGGCAGGCCGGAAGTCCGGCACACCTGGCTCACAGACGATACACTAAATTGCCGACGCATGGCACACGAATTGACGAGAAGTGGCTCCAACAAAAATCGGCTCCAATTCACGCTGTGAAGGGGGTTGGAAAGAAAAGCTTTAAACGACACCCACAACAATTGCCCATGCGACGTCACTTGAATTCCCACACGTGGCTTTACAAAGAGTGAAAGCAGAGATTCTGCCAGCCGTTACCTGGAATTTGCGGGGGCGGCGTCCCTGACGCAGCAGCGTAGGCTGCGGTCGGGCTAGAGCGGCGGACGCTGCCCGCTTTAGCTCGGGGCTACAGCACCGCGCGACACAAGCGTCGACATCGGAACAATTCGTCATGTGAGCTTAGTGACTCACACTTATACCGATTTAAACTAGTTAAGAAAGTTTGAGAATGGCGAAAAAGCTGAGGGAATTTCTATCTCTATTTATCAGAACCAGCGGCTAGCTTCTCCTCTTGTAATCCCTCTTAAAACACAACCGTATTGGTATTCACCAATTTAGAAAACGGAGTCCCATTTCGTGGAAAGCAGTGTGCCAAAGGTAGCGTTTTTCTAGCGGCCAGATGTCTGTATGTGGTCTCTACAGTTTGTTTTCCCGCCCTGAAAACCAATCCTTAACGTATCTGCCGTACGACCACTTAATTTCGTCGGGTCCGGGTTGCCCAGGAAGTACTGTCCAACAAGTAGATGAAGCCGTGCGAAGGAAGCGCGCGTTGGACGCGAAGCTGCGCCAAAACAGGTCCAGAACAACTCTCGCTAAAGCAGACGAGAAAGCCGTCCCGCCGACGCGCCCGCTGCTGTGAGCAAGGCACCTGCGCGTGGGGAACGCTGGGTAACCATTCGCCGCGCCATCTACACTGTGCTCCATTAGTAAAAACCACCCTCGCCCTCCCCAGCCGCGTTGGGAGTCTCTTGTCTCGCACGCCACGAAGGAACCGTTGGCTGGTAGAGGTAAAAAGCTTGCCTTTAAAAATTTCTAGGGGCCCTCTGGACGGCTTAGTGGATTGAAGGGGAAAGCCTGGGGTACTCTTGTGACGGGAACCTGTTATATCATTGTCATTTTATATTTTTGTCACTTAGTAACGACGGCCACACTGGCTTGGTTATCGCTGTGATATGCACTGATCGGTATTCTCGCAGCTAGACACGCTTTCACAGATAATGTTAAATCGATGCACGTCCGTCGCAGGTTTGACGGGTGAGCCAGATCGGAGTGGCCATGTAAGCCAAATGACTCCGACCCATAACGCGTAAACCTTCAATTTCTCAATTCTGACAGATCGACATTGAAATCACCGACAACAAACACAGGTGAAGTGCCGTGGCAACTAACACATGCTACGAGGAGAGACTGAGGGCACCTAAGCTCTTTATAAAGAACAGACAACAGACAACCATTTTTTTTTTGTGGAGCTGAGATGAAAGCCAGCGTTTTGTATAGTGAATTGACTGGAAGGAATGTCCGAATGAATTAGGTGGAAATAATTTTAGTTTGGCGCAAAACTTTCTGAAGTCGGAAAGGTGGCGCCATCTAGTGTTTAAACGTGACACTACCGTACATGTACAAACAGTTCCAATGCGGGATTCAAAAATCGCATAAATTAAAGAAAATGCTATTTTATAATTGTTTTATCCAGGGAAAGCTTTTTAGAACCGGTTTTCATCTGTTGTGCAGCTCACTGTCGTGGTTTTCGACATTCCTTTTGTAGTATACGGGAGGCTGGTAGCATGGAGTTGCATGCTAATATATACTAGACAGAAATCTGGCGCCGCTGTCCAGGTGAGCTGCGTGTCAGCGAGCGTTCCGTCATGTACCGGGGAGGCACGTTGTCCTCGGAATGGCTCATGAACAAGCTGAAAAGTTGCCTGTGGCTTTAAAAAAGCAAAAGTGAAAAAGTAAGGGAATATTTAAATGTTGTGAATTATCATAAAAATAGAGTTCCAAAAAGATTTATTTGCCAAGAATTATTCATAAGCTTCAAGCTCAACGAACAAGAAAACAATGTCACAATCGTCGTTCATTTTCGCTTCAAGGACCAAAAGAAGCCATGTGGGTAGCCAAGTCATGTAGGAACCTCGCTCGCTACTATAACGGCACCCCCGACGGAACGCATGTATACAGCGACAGGTTTCCCTGAAGTATATATCAGTATGAAACTCTACGGCTGGCAGAACTACAAATTCAGGTTTCAATCGTTCTAGGGTCCTATAAGAGAAAGAGGTTCGGTTCAAGGTGATCTAGGTGATGCCCTTTCATTTGGGATAGAGACCATATGCTCCACAACAATCAGTTGTCTGTTGTCCTTTTATGGGTTCGTAATGCGAAACATTAATTCCAATTGACCACCGGATCCGGTTTGAACCCACCCCGCGTCCTCAACGGGCTCCTTCCTCAGCCAATCGACGCGATTTGCTTCACATCCCCAGTCTACATTGCGTTTTCTAACGGCTTGGATATTTTTCCTACGCGCTGCGCCGCTGCTCGTACCCTCTGGATGTTGCCGAGATAAAGCGCCTGCCATCGAACGCCTTGCGCGTTGTAGCGCATCGCGCTTCAAAGAAACGTGGAGGCTCGGAACTTTTTAAGTGAGGAGCTCAAAAAATGTATGAAAGCCTAGTTTATTACAGCTCCACTGTACAGAAGTGACGTCAGGATGGATCCGACACCTGCACCTGTGCTCTCAGCGGCCGAAACCGAAACTGTCGTGAATGGCGCTGCAAATCGTCGAGGGAGACAGTTGGGCTGTCTTTATTCATGCTTGGTAATCCATTTGTTATCAGAGAGGCATCAGAGAAAAATAACAGAACGATACAAGTTTGGTGTCAGCAGTCCTTTAAATCAGACGTGCTTAGTGGCTGCTATTTTGCCAAATGTTGATACGTTATAGTGAATGGTTTCTACGGGGCAGAAACTTGGAGGCTCACTAAGAGGGTTCAACTTAAATTGAGAACGACTCAGCGGGCAATGGAACGGAAAATGATAGGTGTAACATTAAGGGACAAGAAGAGAGCGGAGTGGGTCAGGGAGCAAACTGGTGTTAAAGACATATTAGTAGAAATTAAGAACAAGAAATGGACGTGGGCAGGGCATGTAATGCGAAGGCAAGATAACCGATGGTCATTAAGGGTAACAGAGTGGATCCCTAGAGAAGGCAATCGTTGCAGGGGGCGGCAGAAAGTTAGATGGGCAGATGAGATCAAGAAGTTTGCGGGGATAAATTGGTCACAGTTGGCACAGGACCGAGGTAATTGGAGAATAATGGGAGAGGCCTTTGCCCTGCAGTGGGCGTAGATAGGCTGGTGATGATGATGAGTGAATGGTTAAGTTGGGCCATTAAGCTGAGTTGAATATCTGAAATCTAATAATTTATTTCAGGAACACTACATTCAATGCAAGCCAACAGTAACGTGTTCGGCCTGCCACCGAGAGGTCGAGACTGTGGAATGGTCGGAGCATGAATGGTGCCACGAACGAGGTGCCTGCAAAACGCCAGCCAAGGTTGATGAATGCTTGCCATTTCTTTATCTGAATACGAAGCCCCCCGACTTACAGCCTGTTGAACCAAAAGC
Organism: Haemaphysalis longicornis; assembly: GCA_013339765.2. NCBI lineage: Eukaryota > Metazoa > Arthropoda > Arachnida > Ixodida > Ixodidae > Haemaphysalis > Haemaphysalis longicornis. The sequence continues at coordinate 126,291,737 of CM023455.1, forward strand.
TTCAAGGTTTCGGGGTTTGACATGTCTGTTTCTTGTAAATGCACGATTAGTTTGTTTTTGGAAATAAACAAAACAGATGCGTTTTTTTTTCAGGGGCTAGTACGAAGCAATGCAACATAAGAAACTATCGGAAAATCATTACAGATTCATTTTCCAATGCTCTTTTTTAGGTTGCAATTTGAAAATGTGGCACTTTTTTTTAAAGACGTTTGGACGCCACCTTTGTTATTTGAGTGTGAAATAAAAAAAATAAAACGGCAGAATCTTTTGTCTGCGTATAGTTTTGGATAACCGTTTAAGCGATGGACAACGATCAAGTACAATATAATTATTACGGGACGTCTGTTAAAGGTAAGATACCTCCTGGACCAGGGCAACTAAGTTTGCTGGCGCTACGTACCATGCGTTTAAATTTACGATAGTTTAAATTGCCCCTGTCAGTAAAACTTCCTTTGACAATCTACTGAAACGTTTTGATCAGGCTCGAATCTTTTGAACTGGTGCAATGTTTTGATTAAAGTAAGGAGCAGGAGATTTTTGCAAGTTTAATTGCCGAAGAGCTTTAACTTGGCTTTTGGGCAGTTACTCGTACGGAAACACCTTCATGGATGTTTTAATGTGGTTATTGTTAGAAATACAATGAAACACAAAAGGTTTGCGCATAATTTACTCATTTCCTGCTGATCATAATTACAGAAAGCAAGAAATGCAGTACTTGCACCCTCTGTGTGGGTAATATTCCGCAAATGTACCACGCGGATTTTGGTATTTGAATATACTCGAGGAGAGACCGCGAAACTTGATTATGACGTCTTTTTTTCAGGAAGGCCCACAGAGGGAAGTTAGACTCAAGCCAGCCCTTCTGCCGCTGAAGTCTGAGTCAGCACAGGCGAGGAGCAACCAGAATTACGGAGAAACTTCTCGCTCCGTGTATCGTTCAAATGATCTCCCGCAAGCGCAGGCAAGTACAGTTTTTGGCGTACGAATGATCGGTGTTCAGAGTTACAGAAATATATGGAAATGCAAAAATAGCCATTGATGTTTCTCTGGTGTTGTTATGGTGAAAAAATTAAACATGAAGGCTTTGTGCATTGGTTTCTTGATTTCTGTTGATTGCAGTTGAAGAGTTCTAAGACGGGCTTCTTCTGTGTAGGTAATAACCCGGAACTGTAGCCGTGAATTTTGGTTTTCAAGGGGAAACCTAATAAGAGCCCCATTGTGCGGACAAGCGGCGCTGTTGTGTGATGCAGAAAATGGCTTGAGAGCAAAAAACTTACAGGAATGTTGAAACGTGCGCAAAAGTTCGCATGTTGATTAATTACGATGTGGAAGGTGTTTGAGAAGAAAACTGGGCGTACAGTAATCCATAGTTAATTCGAAGTTTTAAAATACACAGAAAATTTCGAGATAAGCGGAGTGGCGAGTTAACGGAAATGCAAAAAAAAAAAAAAATTGTGGCCACGTCACTAATGTAAGAGATAGTGCTTGTAGCAAATGCGCCACTGCGCAGGGGAGCTTTTGTAATAAAGACAAAATAATTCGCATGAAAAACAAACTTTTATTATTGCGGCGAAAAATCTACGCGATGCTCGCCTGTTTTGTTCTCGAGGTGCTCAGCAAAGCGTTCTCGAGGTGCTCAATGCATCGCATAAATCGTAAGTCACCACCACTACATTATACCTTGCTGCGAGGCAGGAGCAGAACGTTTCTTGTTTCGGCCACTCATTCAATGCAAGACACTTGACACGACACGACACGAACACTTTCCCCAACTCTACAGACTACACATTCCAGTCCACCCATGGTTGTTTTTAGGCGACGATGCTATGGTCCCTGTCAAATGCTCTTTAAGTATTTGTCAGATGTTAAGTTTTTATACCTCATTTCCTATCATGTGTAATCAGAACTGGCCGTATACACCAGCCACCACCATTGCCTTAAATTTTTTTTACTGTTGGCCTCATTGAGCGATTGTAGTCTTTAAATCTTCCCCTTTATACATAACCAGTGATTTGGCGCTTTCTGCCCCAGTTGGCCTTGCGCCATAAAAATCCAACCGTCATCATCATCATGTTTCGGCCATAGTAGGCACTTCTCGTGGCTCCACGTCATCCGCATGATCAGCTGCGTCATCCACAGCTATCTCTATGACGCAGGCGTCGGAAAGAATTCCGGTAAAGTGGGCATCGGCCTCGCACAGCGCGTACCCCGCGTAAATTTGCCGTAGACGACCGCGCTCGGCGCGTAGTGGGAGCTAAGCGTCGAACGAAGACCTTATCAGCTGCCTTCTTGTGCCTTGTGTCCTCTGTGTCAACATTTCGAGATACTTGGGGTCCCCGTTTTGAGATAAAGTGGGGTAAATCCATAGCACATATGGGAGGTAAATGCACTGAGAGAAAAAAGTTTCGACTCAGCCGATTTTTCGAGATATCCCAGTTCGAGTTAACGAGCGATGTCTGTGTTTGATTTCATGTGGGGATGGAAACCGAGGTTCCCAAGTAGGAGCCCAGTGCGTTCCACCATAATACATCAGCACGTTTCGAGCGGCGGAACCAAATTTAGCCTAACGCTTGAGGTGCTGGCGTCAAACCGCATGACAGGTGAACGTGACGCTCGTGAGTAGAACAGGTACGCCCTGCCATGGAGAATTTTTATTCTGGGAAAGCTGTAACCTGAAGCGTCACTAGCCTCCTGTGGAAGTAATAATTCGCGCCAAAAGATAAAGAGGCGAGAGCAACATAGAGATGCAAAGACGATGTGGTAGTAACGCAGTGTATGGTGAGTAATAGGGAAGCCCTAAGGCTTTCGCATTCAAAGCACGTAAGCAGATTCAAGCGCCTCGAGGAATTCTTTTTAATGTGCTTAAGAACGCTCCCCAATTCTCATTCTGACGCCTTGTTTTTCAGGGAGCCATACCGAAACAAGCTCGGCCCAGTGATGCTCCTTCTTTACCAAATCAGTCTCAACCAGTCCAAATGGACAGCAACCAGAATAGTAGGCAGACTTTCAGGCCCTTTTATGCTTTAAGCCAGCTTCAGCAAGCCCAGGCAAGTAGAGCTGACGCAGCTGCGAACTCACATAATCCTCAACAGTGGTGCAGTGTGGCCCAAACTGTGTCATGCTATGGGCCAAGCAGGGCTGTAAAGAAGCCATAGATATTCAGCAGTTTCTTGCAGCTGCCGTGTCTCAACGCTTGTTCAATTATGTGTTTAGTGGAAAGACATATTTTCGACGGTCGCCAGCTGTCATTTACCGGTAAAAGAAACGAGAAGATCATTTGCAAGACCGAAATCACCCTGACAATGAATAAGTGGCTCGGCAACATCAGCAGCTTATTGCGTAAACAAAATGGTGGAAATTTCGACACAAGGTTAATATAAATTCAATATTGCCCGAGTTTATTGCTCATGCCTGGAAATTTCACTATTTTTTTCCAATTACCACCCACGCCCGTGGCTAGCAATACATGTAATGAGGGATTCGGCAGTTTAGATATGTTGTCGCCAAAATTTTGGGCGCACAGTCTGAACGGATCGCTGGCGCTGGAGTGCGAGTCTGCTTTTTGAAGAATGGGCTCAGACGCTGGCGCAACTCGGTACGTCACTTGCCCTGCGCGATAAAGTTGCACCGATAAGGGGCTTGCTTTTCATCCCGCGAAAGCATCTGGCTCCAAGGTGTTCAAGATAGCGCACAAGCACAAGTACTGCTTGAGTCCTCCAACGCTTTTCAAAAGCATTGAAGGACTCTGGTACCGCTTTGCGTAAAGAAGCTTGCGGAATCGCCGCGGCTTTGAGATGTCGAAGAGAGCAACACTCATATTTGCGAAAAGCGAGAGCTAGGTACTATGAAACACTTCGATGAACACGGGGTAACTTAAAACTCGTTCAAGTGTTGAACTCGATTCTCTTCGTCCGCCGATACTCCTGGATTTTTGTAGTCCTATGTGACGCAACAGCTGCCATATTGCGGCTCCACACCAGCTTCATTCCAACTGCATGCGGCAGTAGTAGCATTTTATAGCCGCTTTCTATGGAAGCATAAGAACAAAAAAAAAGCAAAGGTTGAAAATACCATTATTTGAGTGTGTACTGTTCACCGAGAGGCTAGTTATAAGTACGACTGCAACACAAAAAAATTCTGCAATTGGTCTTTATGTTCGACTGCTAATCTGTGTTTCCAACAAGTGCATACGTATCAGCTGGCTACGCCATCAAAGTTGGTGCTGTGTCCTTTGCGTGGAACAAATTTCTGAGTACCTTTCTGATCTTTTGATGGGGCGGCTTGTAATGAGGAGGAGAAAAGCGAACGTAAAATCCCGGAGTATGGCCACGTGGGGAGCCCAGTATGATAAACAGCACTGGAGGAAGGGCGCTTAACAGTAAAGAAGAGCTAGCGAAAAGCAGGAGATAGGAATGAAAACGAGGACGCACTCTAACCTTTTTGTAGGCACCATAGTAGTTCGTGTAGAGTGGTGTCGTTCAGGAAATATCGAAGGGCTTTTTGGCGCCTTCTGTGGAGTTGACGATAAGGACAGATGTGTTCAGGCGGACGCAGCTGTTAACTTTCCTAATAGACTTGCTACTCAATGACACACGGGCTTAAAAACCATCGTAAAGTTTTACAAATACATAGAGATGCTCACAACGGCCTACTTTGCTTATTTTTAAATGTGGGACATGTGTAGAAATAAAGTGTTGGCTAAGGCGTTGTGCTGCTGAGCCCAAGAACGCGGGCACAATCCTGACCACGGTGGTTGCTTTTCTGATGGAGGCTAAAAGCGACAACTCCAAGGTATCGAGGTTTCAATGCACGTTAAAAAACCCCAGGTTGTGAAAATCGATCCACAACCCTCCACTATAGCGCGCATGATAGCCAGCTGCAGGTGTAGATATGGCGCGTTAAGCCCCATAATGAATTCAGTCAAATCAAAGTAAACAGTTTTAACTGCGATTTAAAACATGTGGTGAAGCGATTACATTATTTCGTTAAGTGAAAATTAGTTTCCCCGAAAATATCACCGAGCTCATCAGATCTGAAAACTAATTTTCCATCTGATCGAGCCAGAATTAGGCAACTCAGGAACTTTACTCTCTGTGTTGTCGAATCGATTGTAGGGCGGGGAGGAAACATGTCCACGCTCAATCCCTAGCTGAGCCAGCAGTTACGCTACCGTGAGTAAGAAAATGTGTATTGGCGGTACCAACTGTACACAAAACCAGTGTTCTGCTTTTTAGGTGCGGAGTTCCTTAGGGCCGCACAATGTCCGTCCGCGTCCGTGTGCACAGCATTTACAATCGCAAAAAATTACACAGGTACCGGCAGGGTCCGAGCTTGTGCCTTGTAGACCAGACAGAGTTAGTGTCAATCGTCTTACCCATTGGGCTACGACCGTGAGTTAGTGCGCGAGCGTCAAACGGCTTACTCCCTCGCCTGTAACGGTGCGGAGTACCTTAGGATCTCCCAATGTCTGTCCGCGTCCATCCGTGCGCACACCACGATCAAGAGAAAATCAAGCGAAATTCGATTTGAGCCGTGAGTTGCAGTTTCATTTACGGAATAATCAAGGTGCAAACTCCGGCTCAAATTGAATGATGGTCGGGGCGCCAATCGGATGTCACTCGTGGCGCAACTTGGATGTCATTTCGAGTCCCCGTACTCCGCACCCTCGCCATCATCCACGGAGTGGAGATGCTGCCATTTTTTTTGAACGCATCGGCCCCAGTCCGCTGCCACGACAACGACGACACTCGGCTATGCGCACGTTCGTGCACTCTGAGTGCCCCTAACTTTATCTTGCAGAGCTCGCGTGTTTGATGGCCTAAGTAGGAAGTAGGATGAGGGAAGTTATCGCTTCCCTCCAACAGATCATTGGCGCATCCACATCAACGTCCCACACAGGCACTTTTGCACCAACTAGGTTTGGCCATTCCCACTCTTTTGAGAAGCTAAATAATATCCCCCTGTCAAGTTCGAAGCCAATAATAAATAGAAGAAACTGGAAAAGAGACTAGTTCATGTAATACCCGAAACCCAAATAAGTACACACACAACAGACAGAGATACACTAAACAATAAGAGGAAACAATAGAAAGCTAACGAACAATGTAGAAACTAGCGAGCATGCGGCAGAGCAAGCGGCACAGAGTTCAAGCAAACGGAGGAGAACAGTGCAAGTCCGGGAATGAAGGGCGAGGATAAAGTACGGTAATGAAAGTCCACAATATGTGTTCGCTGCTGGAACGGAGTTGCCCTACTACACGTCCCAGAGGCACAGTCGTGGTGTTTCGGTGTTCGAAGGTCCAGGTGTCGGGTCGTAGGCTAGCCGCAGTGGTAGAGCGCGCACCGAGCTCCCGTCGCACAGTCGTGGCGAATGCAGCTCTCTTGGGGCGTCGCCGTCTCCTTCCGACGTCCGGCCACCCGACTCGCTTGCGGAGGAGAAGTTCTGGAGGCTGCGGTTGTGGAGGGCCCCTTTGGGCACAGCACGGGTCCTGTCGCAGAGAGAGAGAGAGAGAGAGAGAGAGAGAGAGAGAGAGAGAGAGAGAGAGAGAGAGAGAGAGAGAGAGAGAGAGAGAGAGAGAGAGAGAGAGAGAGAGAGAGAGAGAGAGAGAGAGAGAGAGAGAGAGAGAGAGAGAGAGAGACTTTTATTGTGTTGAGCTCCTTGCGGGAGGCCCAGCAGCCAAGGCGTTGGAGTCTACGCGGTGGGCCTCAGCCGGTGCCTATGTTGCCTAGCTGCCTCACCTCAGCGACCCGTGTCAGAACGGCCAAGTCCCCCCGGTCTCGCATGCGCCGACCCCCCGGTGCCCTCGTGAGGGCGGGCCACCGGTGCCGGCGCGTCCAGACCCTGGCGGACCAGCCACAGTTGGATCTCCGGGTCGTTGGTGTGCAGAGCTGCCTCCCAGACGCCGTGCATCCCGTTCACGCGCCGCCCTCCGATTCTCTTCTCACTCGGTGTTCCTTTTCAAAACAATAGTCTTTCTTGGGCTACTTAAACCCAGAAATTTTGGTCTATCTGTATGTCTGTCTGTCTGTGACTCGATTCAGCCGCCAGGTCAAAGTAAAATGGATACTGCGCAATAGTCTTGTATACTCACAACCAAATGTAAGCGTCTAAGCCCCGTTTATATGTTCATACTTGTCAACTTTGTTGAACAATGAACAAGACATTACGCAACTATAAGACAGGAAATTAGTACACAAGGAATATTTACAGTGTTCCTTTACTAAAAATTTATGGATGCTTGATTTTTCGATAGCAAATGATATTCTACTTTTACTGCAGAAAACCGCCGCCTGCTGTTGCCCGCGCCACCTCCTGGCGCGGTATTTGAGAAATCACGCGGAAACAGCAACGAAAGGTTCCACTAGCTAGGTTCCATGTTCTGCTTAGAACACACGAGGAGCACGGCAACGCGGTTCTATAAACATTGAAGTCGGCCGCCTCGATTCACGCGCGGCTCCACCGTACTGCAGCGCTGGCATTGAGGAACCCAGCCTGTAGCAGGGGATCAAAAGCATCAAAAGTCAACCGATCGTAAAGGAACAGCAGGGAAAGTGAGCCCGAGTGAAGCAGACGGCAAAAGCCAGAACCCCTAAGCCGACGTCACGGAGACGCGCTTCGCAGCGCCGCCGGTAGTGGCGCTCACCACCAATAGCCTACATATTGACCGAAACTACGTGCGTCGTCAGAAGTTGCCTCGACAAATTTGACGGCAAAGCCAAGGTTCTTGTGAATACTTTGTAGCTCTTGATTTAATGTACGTTTAATGTATAGGTTCAGTATGAAAGACATGAAAGCAAATAAAAAAGAAAGGAAATACAAGCGCCGCCTGTCAGGCCAGTTCGAGCCTGCGGGACGCTTCAGATAAAGCGTTCAAAGTTTATAATCTGCTATTTCGAGCTCAATTTTTTAGCGCGTAGCATGTACGGCTTGCGTCGCAGAAAAAGCCAGGGTCGTGGCTAGCATTGAACTATGAGCAAAATACCAGTGCGAGAAGAAAATCGCACAGCGCCATCTTGCGGCTGCAACTGAAACCTCCGGGATTGTAAGGCGCTGCCCCAGCAGATGGAGAGCGAGCAGGAGCGGATAGTGTCCACCGCTCGCGGGCGCCGCTAGCACGACAGGAGAATGAAAATGGGCTATTCGATTTATTAGTCCATGATAGTCGCGGCCAGTCTACGGACTTCCTTCGGATCAAGGGTCCTCGAGTAAAGTGAGCGTCGAATCGCGTACCGGGCAGCCAGCGAATGGTCCAGGACTGATAATCGAAGAGGCCCAATGCGATGCGAACGGGACCTGATAAGGCTATCGCAATTCACACTTAAACGGACCCTGCAACACTTTCGATAAGCGTTTTAACTATTTCATTCGCGCCTGGAAGCATTGCATTGTGGAAACTACAGTTATCGCCAACATTGAGCGGCACTGCGTGATTTGCTCGTCGCAGCAGGTACGCCTTCCGTTTCTTTTTTTTTTATTTGCGACGGTATGCCCGTTGGCATAAATACTATGCTACAAGTATAGGTTAACTCCCGTTTCGCGAACAAACGCAAGGAGGGAGCGGTGGTGGGGTCCCCATATCCACCGATGAAGGTCAGGTGGTCTGCCAGGGTGGAGGCCTGTGCCTCGAAGGTGTCGTGTTCTGGCCGCTTGCAATGAAGAGCACGTCCACAGCAAATGTTCTGTGTCGGCATCTTCGGCAGGAGCCGTGCAAAAGGGGCAGCTCTGGTCGAACGGGGCATGGTAGCGTGGTGGCCACACGCGGGTAACAGCGGGAGAGAGGGCTACACCAACACGAAGTCTTCGCAGCAAGACCTCCTCCCAGCGAGCGAGTCGGCTAGGGAGGTCCGTTCCACACGGTGGAATTAGAGCTCGTGTGGCGCGACGAAGATCTTCTTTCCTTTGTAAAAACTGTCCTGGGGTATCTAACGTCAGTAAAGGCAATGGTCGTGGAACAAATGCAGTGTGGCAGGCACCATCCGCCGCAATGTGAGCGGGAAGCGTATTTCGCCGGAACCACGAGAGCCGAAGAGGGCAGGGGTACGTATCCAGTATGTCGTGAATGTCCCTCGAGATAGCCGAGTTGTTATTCACTCGACGTAAATCACGTATGGCCGCCGTGGAGTCTGTATAAATTTGTAAAGTAGTACCTCCAGGGGCTTGATGAAGAGCAGGAGTTAGTGCTTGCAAGCCGTCCCGGATGGCCGTAAGCTCAGCCAGCATAGACGGCAGGGTGCGGTGTGTTTCGTAGAAGCACGTTTGACAGGCCTCTGGGTGGGAAGGACATTGTAGTGTTGTCGTCACCACGTAGTCCTTGACCCCAGCGTCCACAAATGCCTGCACAACCTGGGGTTGAGACTCAGCCGCCAGTTCTGCGCGACCGCGAAAAGCGTATCAGTATGTCCGTTGCATCGATTGTGAAGTCGCGTTAGTGGCCTGTTGTCGGGACTGCTTTGTTATTGTGGCTTTACTTTTAAAGTTGCTATCGAAAAGCGTTCATTGCTGCAACTGAAGGAAAACCGGCCAACAGCCACTTTATGGCCTTAATGACGTAATTGGAGCGGTCGTAGTACGCATGGACCTTGAAAGAAAGAAAAATCTTTTGAGCCAGTTTACAAGTTATCTGATCGGTATAGAGCAGTAATTTTTGGCTGAGGTACTTTGGGATGCCCTAACCTAAGTACTGAGTGTGTTGGGTGATTACGCTCTGCAAGCATTTAGGATTTCAGAAAAAAAAAACGCTGAAAAAAGTGTTGCAGGGTTCCTGTAAAGTAGAAGCCTCAATGGCCTCCAGTTTCCTTTTCAAATAAAAGCTATGTAACTTTAGATTCTTTTTGTGTACATTTGTTTTCAGGGGTGTCCGCAAAGACCCACTATTCATGATGTAGGCCAGCACAGGGTTTGCCCGTACTGTGGAAGAAAAGTAAAAGAAAGAAACCTGGGAATGCACATGAAGAACTGTTCACAAGGACCAGTGCTTTGCATTTACTGTAACGAGAAGTTCGTCAGGGGAAAAGTGAAGGTAAGAAATTTTACATAAAAAGCTGTGGTTGATGCCTCTGTCATAGAAATCGGTAAAAAACGAAAGTGAAATGTGCAGCGAACTCTGCAGCTGAGCATGATTTGCGAGTCGGCGGCTGTCTTGTAGGGGGGCGTGGCGAGCGACGGCCTGCTGGCGGGTCACTTCGGCAAAGGTGTTCCGTGACGAATATGACGTCAGTGAAATCTTTGGTGTATCCCGGCATAAAACACTTTCGCGTCAAAATATAAAACCCGAGAACGAAGAACCCGAAGAATGACGTACCCTTTAGTACTAAAAGTTGCTTCCCCGCAAGAAGCACCCTATGTGCAGGGGTGCACCCTCTACAGGCCGCCTGCTTCGTTGTACTGGCGTCCCTTTTGTGACGGATATGACATAAGTGAAGTCTTCGTGACTCTTGGAATAAAACACTTTCGTGTTAAAAAGGGCCCCTTAGTCAAAGCATGACCAAGTGGTGATAAAATCTGGTCAAAAGTAATTTATATTCGCTTACGCGTCGTGAAGTTAAGCAGTGGATTTCTTATAATCTAAAGAACTTGTAAATTAAAATCTATTTTTTGTGGTGCAGCATGAAATTTGTTCTTTTTCGTGTTCATGTCGGCAAAAATATGCTTGAAAGATTTCATTACCAAAGCTGAAAATGTCTCTATAAGGTGTCATTATTCTGATGACACACAGTTTATAGAAAAATCTATAATGGATGTTTCTTATTTGACAGATTCCACCCTTTCATTTGTAAAGGCAAAGACTTACGTATGTTCCAATGTTTGCTTCAATTGTATCGAAGTGTGAAAGAACATGATTTCCCACCGAGCCATCCTAAAAACATCTGTAACGCCATAAAACCTTTCCGGTAAAATTTAAGTATGTAATGGCGGTTAATAAGTAAGAAGTGCACAAAAATGGCTCTTTAAGTATCTACTCTGCGAAAGTGGAACAAGTGGACGAGCTGAGCGTGAACTTTCTCGTGCAAAGAGGTAGGCAAGTTTGCTCTGTGGAGAAATGCGGGTTTTCTGTCCCAGAATATTTTCCCAGTTAAGGTCTCCAGTCATGCTAATGCTTTCATTTTCTACAAATTTATTCGCAAACAAGAATGGGAGCATATGACCAAGTTTTTTGTTTCAAAAAAAAAAAAAAAGAAACACCGAGAAGCAAAATGTGCCGAACTGTAGCATGCACAAATGTGCTTCCAAGCACTGCCGCCATGAGCATCATGGCCGGAATTCCCCCCATGGAAATCACACGTCACTCCCTCACCAGGGCCCCTTTATTATTCACGTTAAAGCCACATGTGGATGCCGATGCAAAGTGTGCGTCAGACGTATTTGATAATGCAGTAGACTCCCGATAAACGGAACTTCAAGGGACAGAAAAAATTAGTACCGTTTAGCAGGAGTTCCGTTTACTGATATAAATGTGTGAAATTGCAAATTTATGGTCGTACACACTCTTAATACCATTTCATGGAACTCTAAGCACTAGACGCCACATGTAGCTGATAGTTTTTCAGAAAGCAAGAAAACTACATGAGGTTTAGGTACAGCATTCACAAAGTTGATTTGGCAACAATGAGTCGCTGTGCACTACAAAATGCATCAATTATTTTTGTTTGAGTCCTTGCAACTGCATCTTCACGGAGGCTAGAGACCTCAACTTCGCGAGTGCTTACGAGCCACCGAATTTAGAAGATGGCAACGCGGTAATGAAACGCGAATAGCACCACGATGGCACGAACGAGGAGGGAGGCGCTGAGCCCTGTAACCTCGGCGTTTTGAATCGATACCGAACGACTGGAACAAGAACTGCGTTGTTGCATTCGTTGCGCTAAGACTCTGACCACTAACTAAACGAGCCTTACGAGGCGAACGAGGCTAAAGAAACATGAAGGAAGAAAAAAACAAAACAAAAACGAAACAGCCCGAACTGTAAAAAGCTGATTCTCATGACAATGGTTTTCACAAGAAGTTCCATTTCTGGTTCCGTTTACACGGTGACATGGAAATTTTAGTTCCGATTACCGAGAGTTTTTTTACGTTATCTGAATACAAAACCAACCAACTTAGAGGCTACTGTTCCGTTTAAGCGGCAATTCCGTTTAAGCGATTTCCGTTTATCGAGATTCTATTGCATACGCGCTCACATTATTAAGAGTAGAAATAATGGACCGCGATATTACCTTATTTGCAGGATTCTAAAGCGCACGTTTTTTGTATATAATAATAACCTTCAAATTTGTGTGCTCGCTACAATCGGGCTCGAAGCCGAAATCGGCTTCAGAGCGGCCAGCAGTACTTTCATGTACAAGAACGCTTCAAAAAATACAATTTAATCCAATCAAAAACTCCTTTTTCGAACAATGTTAGTTAAGTTTCCTGCGCGTTACAATCAGGGGCGCGTTAGAATCGTGCAAATACGGTGTGTGCTGCTTCCCTGCAAACGTCGTCCTCGTAACATGAGTTTTTTTTTTCTTTCCCAGCGATCAAACCTTTTTTGCCTTCCCTCCTGCCATGATGAATGCAGTAATGATTTTCATTAAGTTAATTCAATTTTCCCGTGTTCGCACTGCTCGCGCGGGCCATATTGGAACCTTTTGTTTCTTTCTTTGTTACTTGGCGCAGCTCTCGGGCACGAGATATTTCCTTTTACAGTTTACTTTCAAATCGCCTCTCTGCGACGACATTTTTAATACGCTGTTTTTTATCTGCTATTGTGAAAACCAGTTGAAATTGTAATCTCAATTAAAGTAACGTCGGAACTCTCGGTTATGCAACTTCATTTTGCCTAAAGAATGCCTGGAATTCCTTTCTCGCCGGATAATGTGGAAAAAGTACTTGTCATAACAGTAGTTGTTGCAGTCGAGTACGGCCTCGTCTATATATTGGCGGGAACTACCTTGGCATTCGTTTTGTTGATGCTTTGTTGCCAGCCCCCGGCCGGCGTGTTTGTCATGTCGAGGGGCGAAAGAGTAAAACTAGCGTCACTAAATAAGCTGCGCTTAAGAGTACCGCCACTTTGAGCACCCGTAAGCATATAGGGCCATTTTGTTTCTGGCTTGCAGTGTTGCCATCTCTCCCAACGAAACCACCGCCACTTGTGACGGGTAGAATGTGACCGGCCGCTCTAGCGTCCGCGCAGCAGAGAGAGAGAGAGAGAGAGAGAGAGAGAAGAGGCGTCCAGTAACAAAATGGGTGCGCCCATACGTAAACAAATATCACGTGGTACCGACCGACCAATGTAAATCCTGGCGGCGCAGGACAATGAGAGAAAAGAGTGCCGATGCCCTAAAAGGCTTTACTTAGTGACGCTACGTAAAACTTGTGTTGCGCCTGGCGTTAGGCGGCACCCAACTATCTTGTTTGAAAGGGATAGTGTACAGCCCGTTCGCCGCCCATTTACGGGCAGTTCTTGTTTGATCGACAATGTTCTGGATCTGAATAGGTGGCTCTGTAAAGGAAAGAATAAATGCTTGCAGAACAATCGCCGCATTCTTGAATTTAACAACGCTCCGCTGTGCACGCCCCTTTCTTGACCAGTTCATCGACGTTTGTGTTTCTCGTGGTTGGTTGCGTTAGAAAATTATGTGAAACAAATAAAAAAAATTCCCCGCATTTCCCCGAGGGGAAGAATGTGAAAGTGCGAATGCACGAGTTGAATTTGCGCGGTTCGGTAATGTTCGCGAAAGAGAGATCACACACACACACACAACTACAAAGAAAGAAAGATGCATTTATTCACAGACACCTATTTGTGTTGTCGTTGTACTTGATTGCTAGAGCGGATCTCAGCTTTGAAATTTCGTGTCAGTACTCCTTTAAGCGGGTGCATTAGCCCTTCTCACGCCCGATTCCTGGCCAATCCCCCACGTGGGTATGTGCCATGTCAGCGGCCAGGCAGCGCGCGCCCATCTCCCCCCGTTGCTAAGGAAGACGAGGAGCGCGCGCACCCGCAGCTGTTGCTATGCGGACTACGGCGGCGGACGATTCAGGCTCGCTTAAGAAGTGCATTCGCACTTAAAAAACGTTGCGCCTTTCTCAAATCCGTAGGAACATAACTGGTGTGCAAGAGCTCAAGAGTTCATAGAGGTGTAATTTGGCAGCGCGCTTGAGTAAAGCTACAGACGGACACAAACAGAGAGATGAAGACACGGACCAAATTTTTCTTGTTGATGTAGAGACCATGAGTTTTAAACTCCGACGCGCATATGTGCTTTTAAAATGACGTAGAGGCATGGGCAAATGTAATGAGAACAGAAAAATAGGAAGCAGAACACGCAAAATGAAAGAATATGGATAGTGGTGATAAAATAATCGATCGCAGGTGGTATATTTGGAAAGACACATTGTCAATCTTTGTTGCTGTAATAAAGCAACGCGAAAATTCCAATTTCACTAAAGAAATCGCGCTATTTGTGTGTTCAGGTTCATATTTTGGTGTTGGCATTTCATTTGTCCATCACTGTGCACTATCGCGGAGTTTAAATGTGAGTTCCCCGTTATAAGCATCGCGATGCTCATTTTTACGCGGCCTGTATTCCTTTTTAGTCGAGGTGTATAGCAGCAGGCAAATGAAAAGCGGACATAAAAGCCTGAACCAGAACTCAGAAAATTCCAAAATACTGCTTTTTTTCGGGGGGTTGGATGGAGGTGGTTGGTTTACCGTGTACTTGGAGAGTTTCACTTCGTCAAAAAATTGCTCTGTTTTAGTGCTGTGGCTTGTATGTTAGTCTTGGGCCCATTCGCCCATGGCCGTACGTGTGTAAAGCAAGTACGTTAGCTATGCTGGGTGCACATCTACTTCCCTGCAGCGCTTTCGCACTGTAGCTGTCATATTTCTTCTGACATTGCTATTTTACGATGCTTTTACAACGAGGTAAATAATGCACCACAGTGGATTTCATATCGTCCTAAGAATAAAAGGGTCAGGAAAAAAGAAAACGTCGGAATGAGCCCCTGTTGCGTAATGGTGGTATGGTGCGCGAAATTGCATACTTTTATTCAATATTTGGCTCAGTTGGCGACAAACTCGGCGTCGTAAAATCGGCGTAATTCAAGCGTGCGGCTGTAATCTATAGAAAAAAAGAGCGGCTGGACCATGCCGGTGAAACTCTGCCTGGCCGGCGAGTTAAAAACAAAAAGAAAAGGTCGCAGGAGCTTATTATTTTGATGGAGAACTGCTTATATCGCCCTCCGAAATGTATTCCCAGGGATGTATGTGTTCGGACTAGTAGAGCCGACTTCAGAGGGGCTAGGTATGAAGCTCGGTTCATATAAAGGTGGCTTTAAAGAAAACAGTTAAGCCTCGGTGTGTTTTGCGACATCCTACACGCTCAGTAGGTGAAAAGAGGCAGCGTCCTGAGTCAGTGTCACTCCTTTGGACGTTTTTGAGCAGCGTGTGACACGGTGCTGTGGCTTTACCCTCAGGGGGTTGGCCACCTCATGTGGAGAAAATCGACCGCCTCTGGGCTCAGCCTCTTGAAATTCCCACTGGCTACAAAGCACGACACGCCTCCTCGTGTATATCAGCAGCCTGGGACACGGCACTGCGTGACACGTTTGTTTTAAAGATTATCGTCTTTCTTGAGCTACTTAAACTCGCAAATTTTGGTCTGTCTGTCTGTCTGCCCGTTGATTCAGCCACCCGGCCGAAAGGCAAAATAATTTAGGAAGGAGAAGTTTATAGGCAAAACCTTTCAAACCACTAAATCAGCTACCATACTTTATACCAGTCAACACTGCTGAGCACAAAGTTAGACATATTTAAGGCAAGGCATCAGGGTTCTTTTTATGAAATTGGCCTAATTTCAAAATTGTTAATTATGTGGCCCAAGCTCAGAACAAAAGTCCGCTACCGCGCCAAGTACACGACAGTTTTTTTTTTCCTTTTCTTTCCTGCCCAGCTCTTCCTTGGGCCTTTTCTTCCCCCATCCTTAACCCACAGCAGAGAAGCATGTAGGCGTCTGTAAATGCCGGCAAACCTCTGTGCTTTTCCAATAAAGAGCCTTCTCTTTCTTCTTTTTATTAGATATGGGCTTGATATTTGCGATGGCCAACAAAAAATACAGGTTGCAAACAATATTTTGACTTAAAAATCGATGAAAATCTTGTGAGACCTCGTGGCAGCATCCCAAGTCCAACATTAATAAGAGGTTCCAATAGATGGCGCGCGAGCAGTGGAACGCGGGAAATTTGAATTGACTTGAGCAAACCTCCCCCGTATTTTCCTCAAATATGCTCTCAATGATCATGGTTGTTAATTTTTGCGGGAGTAAATAAAAAAATACGCGATGAAAACAATATTCTGACCAAAAAAAAACATACAAAAAAAGCGTTCGTGTCCATGGTAGCCTTGTAGCGGTATTCCAAGGAGTCCAACAGTAACTAGAGGCTCCATTGGATGGCGCGCGAGAAGTGGAGCGCGGAAGTGTATCCTACGACAGATGCAGTGAAACGAGATGATACGCACCCAATTTCTTGTGCTGTTATTTCGCCTGTGTTGGACGCCACGTTCATCCCACACTTGGTAATGTTCTGTAGGTTTTTTTGAAGTTTATGATTTAAACGCGTGAGGGTGCTGGATCAGACATATTTTTAACGTTTCGCTGGTTTACTTCCAGATATTTTTAAAGCAGGGAAAAGGCAAGTGCAGACTGTCAAAATCATAGTTGCGGGTATAATCGGAACTTAAATATGAGTGGCAGTCGAAAAAAGCTGTCTATTTATATTAATAGGGCTTGCGAAATGACATTGTTTCCACCCGGATTGAAGGAGAAGCCTTTAGCCAGCACTGCATGCCTTCATGGCTGTGCAGTTAGATACGTCTGAAAGCGTTGTGCCGTCTTTAGTACGTGTTGAAACGCAGTATAAAATGAAGGGCGAAGCGAGTGCAGAGCTAGCAGAGGCGTGTAGGCGGGAAAAGAAGATGGTATGGAAACGATGGTACTAAATGCCGAGGAAGCAAAAATTTTTGGTTGATTCTTTTGTAATAGGAATCGGGAAAACACGAAAGTGAAATGTTCAGCGAAATCTGCAGTTGGGCATGATTTGCGGGTCAGCAGCTGTCTTGTGCGTGAGGTTGGCGAGTGACATCCTGCTGGCGTGTCGCTTCGGCAAAGGTGTACTGGCGTCATTTCAGTGACAGATATGACGTCAGTGAAAGATTGGGTATCACTGCATCAAACACTGTCGTGTTAAAATACAAAACCTGAAAACGAACAACCCTAATACCGTACTGTTTAGTACTAAAGGTTGCTCCCCCGCAATAAGACCCTGTGTTCAGGTGTGCACCCTTTACAGGATGCTTGCTTCGTTATACTGGCGTCACTTCCGTGACGGATATGACGTCAGCGATATCTTTGTGTATGAGGAAATAAAGCACTCTCATATTAAAAACGAAATGGGGGACATGCAGTAAATGCCGCGTCTCACGGCGCACAGGCGGCCCAAAAAAAAAAAGCAAAATTGGGCTCGTTACGGTACGGGGATTATTCTCGTAAACCGCGTGCGAAGGATGTGGGCTTGCGGGCTTCTGAAGCCAGAGCGACACGCGTGCGTGGACGATTCTCATGTACGCAAAGGAGGGAAATACCATGCTAACGCATTCCTTAAGAACCAACAATGGATATTGAAATAATTTCTTTTTACCTCCGTTACGCCTCAAAACTCTTCGTTTTGCTTTCAGTCTCACGTTGGCCAGTGTGAAAAAAATCCTGACAACATTCGGGAACAAGTGCTGGGGAAGAGTAAGGAGGTGAGCTACTGAAATGTGCGTCAATCGTACCTACTTCTCGAATAGCTCACGCCAATATAATATCGCGAAAAAGAAGAGCTTTTAAGCGCGCTATTATCAATTTCTTTGCTGTGGTGGGGAGGTAGCGGCGGTTTTAAGCACATTAACGACAGAAGCGAAAAATTGCCCTGGAGTAAACAGAAATTGACAACCTATTCAAGATGCAACACTCTGCCAAATTGTTTTGCAGTGAAAATAAGTTGAACGATATTTTCTCTTTTATATATCACAGGTACACGTCGTTGAGGAATAGGTTGATGTTCATCGATAGATTTAACTTTGTTTTATTCAAATACAGCACAGAAGGCGGCAGAAGTTGCTTAACAAAGCAAAAAACGGCAGGAGCTTGAGATGGTTTTTCGTAGATTCATACGCTTACTTATTGCGAATTATACAAAGGTGTTGTGAACCAACACGATGTCTTTATGAGGGATGCTGTTAAATTGAATTGAATGAATTGGACTTTCACAACCACGTTGCACGGTGCACCAAAAAAAGCTGTTGAGGCAGCCTGATGGCCGGGCCTGCCACCTGATGCACAGATCAGCCAAGCTATTTATGGCCCCAGTTACATATAAACCACAGCTCTACACATCGTAAAAGTAGCGAAATAACGGAATGTATTTTAAACTGTACAATGCAGCCTCAGGTAGTTTTTTGAAGAATTCACTGCAAGGTCTTTTTAGAAGGGCCATTCAGACAAAATACGAACTTGTTCCCCCAGAAAACCGTTTTTTTTTTCAAAACAGGAAGTAATGTTGAAAACTTTCAAATGTCATGCTAGACTAAGTCAGGAGTGACGTAATACGACGAATACTA
This sequence comes from Haemaphysalis longicornis, assembly GCA_013339765.2. Classification (NCBI taxonomy): domain Eukaryota; kingdom Metazoa; phylum Arthropoda; class Arachnida; order Ixodida; family Ixodidae; genus Haemaphysalis; species Haemaphysalis longicornis. The sequence continues at coordinate 126,310,378 of CM023455.1, forward strand.
AAACTACAGTAAATCAATGAGTCAACGGCACTTCGCCCTCATGGGGTACAATAGAACGAATCCATCACCGTCAGTGCAATCACAAAGTGATGTTTTCGGTGCTCGCCTTGATTGGGGCCGTGAGTCACCCAAGCAAGTTCGTGTGGAGTTATAAAGATCCAGCCATTCCAAAGGTGGCTGGAGAGGCGCCAATTCTGTATCCATGTTCCATGATATCTGTATTTGTTTAAAGTGTGCGTAAAGCTGCTATGATTGTTATTGAGACAAATCGGTCGTTGTATTAAACCAGACATGTACAGTGTCTTCAGGGCCCGTGTTCTTAGGGGCCATTACACGTTTTCAGTATAAGCTGTTATTTGTAATAACTAGTTATAATTCAGGAGTTCAGTACTCCTCACTTCAGAGTCCATTATATTAAAATGTTATTTCGAAGGAGACTCAAACATATAAGGATTTCGAGGGCCGAGATATTACTGGGAAAAATATCCGTGCTTCAGAGTAAGTATTCCTAACTTTAAACCATCTATGGGAAAGTTAAGAAAAACCTCATTATATACAGACCAACTGTACTACCTTATAGCACTCTTAATAGTATTCTTCATCAATTTGTCATTCTTTTTGCCGTCAGGGAGTAGTTGAATGGGCATTATCCGTTCCGAGAAAAAGGAGGGGGGGCGGGCGGGGTATATAGATAGATTCCCTGAAGGCGCCATGATGACAAAACGCAACTTTAAATCATTCAAATGAATGCCTCTTTAGAACAGCACTGACGGCTGTTTTAAAGTAAACGTTTCTGAAAAGCAATATAATACAGAAAACGGAGCATGGACATACGACTTACCAGCTACTTTACCGCAGTGAACTCATAGGATAATATGGGCGGCTTGTTGCTTTGGCTGAGGTCGACAAAATTCGAGGCAAATTAACCAAGGATTATGCTCGCACATAATTTAGTGCATATTCTTGATATGTAAGAATGGTGTGTTAAACAATGAAGGTTAAGAAGGAACGCGTAAGACTAGAAACAACGCGGACGGCATTGCGCCGCCGACGCTGCCTAACAAAGTTGTCGGGTGCCTTCGGTTTGTCCGACACCATATTCGCTTGCAAGCACAAATGACACTGCCAGAAGGCCCCGGCTGTCGAGCCATACTCAATGTTTTACGAAACAATTACCATCATTCGTAACGAAAATACGGCACGTACAAGTCCGGTCAAAAGCAGACTGATCGCGAACAGCGGTCCCTGACCGGTATCGTTGCTCCATCTAGGAAGACGGATGGTAACCAATGGTACGCTTTTCAGATAGCGGTAGCCTCAGTCAACATACTAGCTTTCGTGTTTGGTACCTGGCCATAATAAGTCATATTGTGATGCAGCGTGAGAATTAAAATATTGGCTTAAGGTCATTTATTTATCAGGGAATAAACCACGGTTTATTGCGGGGCAAGCGCTGACCGCACTATAAAACACAAAATATTTTGATTATTGCAGACGTATATTTTTCTTTATGGACCGTTTAAGAAGAGCGCAGGAGAGCTAGAATGACGTTAAGGAGGACACAAGCCGTTGGTCACCGCGTTTTATGGTTTATTGATTCTGCTGTGATCAAACAGTCTGCTTCGCCGGACCACCAGTGGATAGGAGGTCTACGAGTACCATTTTGTTGAAAAAAAAAAATTCCGGAACATTTAGCTCCGTCAAAAGCACGGAGCATAAATATAGCAAAGCGTACACAGTACAATGCTTTTAACATCAATTGTGCAGCATGTTTTGATGTTTCACAAGCAGGAATTTGCATGGCAAAGAAAGAGAACGAAAATTGGCAGTTAATTAATCTCATGTTACAGGCGCCAATCACTTTGGGGACACGCCCATCTCAAGCATCCTGCGGGGAAACGAGTATCTACGAAGATGTCGCACCACCAAGAATGCCTGCCGGAAGGAGCACAGGCACTCGCGCCACGCCTCACTCGGTGGGAAGATTATGTTTCGCTTGACCTAACATATTCGTTAGCCTGATGTGGTATAAATACTTCTGAACGAAGTGTACCTCAGGCCCCTCTGCTGTCGAGTTTTCTTAGCCCCTAGCAGTCGCGAGAAAGCCACAGAGTTTTGTCGTGTGGTACAACACCTAACAATTAAGAATTGAAGTTTACGCTCGGCGTGTCTGAGCAGCCCACAAAACTTATATATACAACCCTTAATCCAACCCACAAATGGTCACTCAAAGCGTGGCTCAATGGTTCATTAGCGACGAAAAAGCCGTGTGATATTGGATCAGTCCTTAGTAGAGAAGAGCCACGATGTTTGTGCGAAACATATGCGCCTAAAAGGAAATGTTCCACTCGCACGCAGAAAAAATTTAAGATGCCTTTATAAAGTCTTTACGCTGACAAAACAAATGACCATTTGCAATGATACAGCAGTAGCCTTGAATACCAATACCCATGCTCCCATCCCTTCAAGTCAAGCACTTGTGTACAGAGCGTACTTAAAAGCGCTATCGACACAGAAGAGACCGTTGAACCGCTCGCCGGACAAAATCTCCTTCTGATACAGAGGACATGTCTATAAGGTGGCTAACAATGTCTGTTTATGAAGCGTAACAAAACGAAAAGTTTCTACTACAATATCCCGGTTTCCTAACTTTTTCATAATAAAAACTTGTTTTATTTACATTTCATTTTTTTTCAACTTTGCAGAACGAGATGACCACAGAGGGGGATGCCGATAACACGAGATTTTCACCAAACGGTACGAGTGAAATAGAAGTGAGAAAAGTGCCGGTTCTCCAGAGGGCCTTTTCTAAAGGACCATTGCCTTGCGTGTATTGCGGGAAGGTGTTCACCAAGGAAGGAATCGAGGTAAACAAGTGTGAAAAGAAAACGCCGCTTTCTTTGAAGCACTACGCACTCTTTGGTAAATGTTCTGGAAACTTCGAACGCATTTGTTAAAATTTTGCTGATTGAAATAATATGAAAGAAAAATAGCGCTAAAATTAGACATCAGAAGAAAAGAAGTGCAGACACGTCCTTCCTCACACATATCCATCATAGGGTTGTAGTTTTGCCTCCTCTCTTTTTAAGTTGCGATGTTTCAATTAGCCTAACCGCGTATGTTATTGATTGAACTACTTTTGTTTTTCATCATACCTGGTTATGTCCGGGAACCGAAAAGGCTAACGTTGAAATAGTATACCATATTTTTATGTTTATTTAGATTTTCTTGAAAATCTATTCTACAATTTTGCGAACTATACGGGAAAAAATGCGGCATTACACATTACGCCGACAACCGATAGTCTACGTACAAACTAGTAAACGCTATGCAATAAATAACAACGAGTTTTTCAGTGGGATGTTTACAGTCAAATACAAATAATGGCAAGCCAGAAAGTAGAAACCACAGCACACCAATACCCGATTTTCTCCCATGAAAGTTCTCTCCCATTTTCTCCCATGAATACCCGATTTTCTCCCGATTTTCTCCCATGATTTTCTCCCATGAAATTAGAGTAACGGAGTTGGGAAATGTGGCTTTCCAAATAGACCAATAGCGCGTCATTATCTGGACTCCAGGAAGAGAAATTTTCAATTTTGCGTCTTCTCGTTGATATTCACGCGCTCGCATGTCATTTGTCAATGACTGCCTCTGCATCCGCATTTCTGAAAATATGGTAGTCATGCTGTAAGGCATCGGCAGAGATGCGGGAAAAGTGTTGCGGGGCCTCTTTAACGTCATTTTCACTTTAGAAGGAAAACGGTATGTATAGTTTATACGGGGATAGACAAGATTATTTCTGTGTTAGGTCGAAGGTACGTGGTGGGCTTCGTGTGGAAATTGGTTCTAGTATGGTGTATGCCGACATAATTTGCCGACTTGGCTGACGTTTCTTCAGGTGGTAACAACCGTATATTTTATCGCATTGCTATTCAATAATACTTTTCACAGAAATAAAGACAAGCGCCGGCACTGCGATCTTTCTGCCTATTCTCTCTTCCTTTTGTATGGTTAAGAACATTTCTTTTGAATTTCAGACTCATTTCGAAGCGTGTAAACAAAATCTTGACAACGTTCACACGGAGGAGTATCGAAGGCGCGATGAGGTAAGCCTGCTAATTCCGGTTTTGTAGTTTTACCAAATACCCTGTATGAAAATACTCTCTTAACAAAGAGAAGTGCTTTGCGTCTTCAGTTTAGGAAGTTACGTAGTAATGGAGCGTAGGAAATGCTTTTATCAAAGCTGGTCGGACGCACGTGCAGGAATCGGCACCAGGGTTAAGAAGGCAGTATTTGCAAGTGTGTAACTTTTGCCCTCGATCCTGAGCTTTCGTGCGTAACCAACCTTTGTCATTACAAAAACCCGTATATAAACAATTTGTACTTCCTGTTTGTGACGTAGGGGGCAAGAACTTGGGGTCTCACTGGACACGTTGGAACAAAACTTGGATCAGCTTAACGAGCCATGTGAAATACAGATGTGAGGGCAACACGTAAAGGTAGGAAGTAACAGCGGGGGTCACTGAACAAACTCAGACAGAAGACAATCGAGTGAACATGAGCAAAAAAGAAACTGGTTTGGCAGGTCATGCATTGTGGATGCAGGAAAGCAGGCGGACCATTCGCTTGCGGAATGGCTACATTAAAGGAGACAAGGACACACCAAGTACTCGGTGAAAAGGTGTACTCTCAAATTTTAGGGCAGAAATGAACTGGGCAAGCTCACGACAAAGGTGTCTGGCAATCTTTGGGAGACGCCGTCATGCCGCAGTGGACGCAAACAGTCCGACAATGACAATGATGTCGGACTGTTGTCTGTTGTCGGATGGTTGACGGATAATGATGTCGGACTGTTGATAATTATGCCGGACTGAAAGCAAACCTACATTGTAATCGTCTCTTCAATGACGATAAGCCATTAAAAGGAGATGTGCCTGTCTTGTGTCTTTCTCAAAAACGTTTTTTTTCATACATCGAATACCCAAAGGGAACAGAATAGCTAGGGAAGGAAGAATATTAAACCTGTTTATCTTTGTAACTAACGATGTATTCTGAGGTACAGCAAATCTGTGTGCAGGTCCTTTTGGAAATTAGTTTGTCACGGATAGCCGAATAATTGTATCAATTCAAAACAGCGTGCTGAATGCGGCTGGCCTATCGAACCAAAATGGTTGGCCACACTCTGTGTGAACATCCTAATGGTTGTAGATGGGTGTCGAACAGGCTGGTGGAACCCAGTATGGCAGACGCTGTCTTCAAAGCAGCCGATCAATGTTCGGTGATAAAATTGATGGTGCAACCTGCGTGTCCTTGTCTGTGCATGCGTAACCGCGACATGGCCCTCGGTATTAGGTGACGTCATGGAGTAGTGCACGTATCGGTCACCACGGCAATTTCAAACACTACGGGAAGAGATCAAGGCTGGAAGGTTGTTGCTGCAACAAGCATTCATTACCGTTGTCGAAGCTGATGCGAATCCTTAGACGTCACACCCGGAAGTGAAGTCGCGGCAGAAGGTGGCGTCAGTGATAATGCATCCCATATTAAAGGGACACTGAAGTGATTTGTAAACAATGCGGGATTACGAGCGCAAATTGTAGTCCGGAGTCCCTAGGCCCTGTTTCGACCACTCTGAGCACGTTTACGCGAATTTATTCAGTAGAAAAATCAATTCGAAAATGCTGTCCTCCTCTCTGCACTCTCGCCCATTTTCTGTGGCGTTTTCGTGTGACGTCAGCAGGAGAGGAGCTGGCAATTGGCTGCGCTACTGCACGGCTCGCCGACCTTCCGCGACCCAGTCAGTCGGCCCAACGTTTAGTCCGCCGGCCGCCGAAGGGTCGTCGCAATTCACTCGATCAGTCGAAACTAAGCCACAACTACGTTTGGGAATGGAAGAATGTGCCTTTCTTTATTTCGTTAGTTTGTACACTGTATCTAGCTCCAAGTCAAGGTCGCACAAGCGCTGCACAAGCGCACATGCGACGCTTCGCTGACTGGTACGCCAGTAGAAAAATATAAGGCCTCTTGAAGGGGGAGAAGAGTCAGCGAAGTCAATATAGGTACTAAGGAAATAAAATCAACTGATATTTTTACCGTACAGCGTAAACCTAGGGTGCGGGAAGCACTTTTGGGCGCTGGGCGTACAAGCACAGCGGTCAGCAGCACGACTACGCTTCTGCGAACGCTTTTCCGTCTACGAATTGCAATTCCTAGACGTGAGCTATTGTGGAAACTCGGGGGACGCTTACTGCACGAGCGCAATACAACAAATAGCCACCTAAGCTGCTTGAAATACTAAAACTAAATAAAAGTGTAAACTGGTTATACATTATGTACCTTATATTTCAAACGTCAGCCAGCCCCCGCCCGTGGCCTAGTGGTTTGGAGCGCTAGGTATATCGCTGCAAGTGTTTTGCCAGTAGCAAGTTCGAATCCTCGCGGGTACATGCTTTTTTTTTTTATAAGTTAACTTTTTCGTTTTTCGCCGATGTTTTCTATACTGCGTTCATCTTTTTTTGGGCCGCATTCATTGCTCCACGAACTAGTCCACAGAACTCGCTGGCACTGCCGCGCTAGCGAGTTCTCGTTGGCGTGCTGTTGCCATAAGCACCGGACTGCTTGCGGCAGCGGGCACAGGCCAGAATCAACAGACCCTTGGCCTGGCGCGAACACGCTTTTACGATACAGGCATGAGTGAGGAAAAGCTCCAATATGGGGAAAAGCGCATGTATTTGAGCGTCTGCGGGGACGCGGAGGGCGTTCATGCACTGCGTAGGCCTCAGCTAGTGCTACGATTCCAAGCGTCTTGGGAGGCTTATCTTATGCATTTTACAGCCGACAACATGGCAGAAGCGCGGTACTACGATTACTGGGATATTGAGAACGCCCATCTAACGACGCCATCGGATGTCAAAGATGTTGTTTTACAGAACCGAAACCGAAACTGAAACTTGTTTGATTGCTAACCTTGGGCATCGTTCCAATCACGGTGCCCCCTCTCCTAACGTCACAGCTTAGTTTGTGCGGCCGCCGCAAACCGCGCATGGCCAGTTTTTTTTTCTTTCGCGCTTTGTAAAATAATTACCGATTTGTCACCGGATAAACGATGAAAAGTGTGCTAATTTGAGCCCGTCTACGCAGTGCAAGCAAAAACGGGAGCTTGAAAAATTCACTTCAGTGTCCCTTTAATAGAGTAGAAGGTGTACTGGCGCCAGGATCGATTTCTAAAAACTAGAGTGCCTCGATTCATGAGAGGAACTTTTTATTGGCCAGTGGAAGTGGCTGGAACCGTAGTCCAGGACTCCATTGGTGCGATCCACCGTTATCGCCTTTTCAGCGAGTCAAGTCTGCTGACTAGGTACAGAGTTGCGTGTGTACTGTCTCCCACTGCTCTACAGCATGATTGGGGCTCGGATCGAGGGGCTTGGGTTTGACTGCTGGGTGTCAGATTTTAAGGTGTAATGCAGCTGAAATGTCGCAGTGTTCGCATAGAAGAGTTCTATTTCGCGTATTGGATAGCGCGTGTTTGTTTGGAGTTGCCAGAGGGTGAGTTTTTGTAGGCACGACCCAGAAGACTAAAGGAACTTGTTCGCTTGTAACCGGTTCGTCGTGTGAGTATGTACTGTTGGGGGATGTGCATGACCAGAGGGGGTTTGCCCATCTGTTTCTCCCCGCATGACCTGGGCGTTTCTGACTACTTTTTAGAAGGCGGCGTAGTCATAATCACGCGTCAACGAGAAAGCATAATCCTCCTTAGGAAGCAAGTGCTGCGGGAAGAAACGAGGAGGAAGACAAGAACGTAACAGACACCGCTGTCGGTGACGCTGGTTGTTCGCGCGATATTTTTCTCAAAGGCAATGAACAAACGATCGAGCAATCAAAGCCTTGTTAAGACGAAAATGTTATTTTTGTCCTTAGAACGACAGTTTGTCCGAAGAAGTCAGCTATGTGAAAAGACCCAACCTTCGTTGACCACCTTTTCTTCGCAGGAAACGTTGCCAGGAGCAACTGCTCAAGTCGGATGCCCTCGCACGAAGGGCGCGTTGACGTTCTGTCTAGATCCCGAGCTACGTGAAGTTCCAGAAGACAGCCGTGTATGGCTTCAGTGTTTGTCTTCTGGAAACGTGTTTGCAGCATTTGCTGCCTTTGAGCAGTCATGCTCCGGAAAGAACCTTAGTGAAGCGGCTATGTATACCCAATTTGTCTTTGCTTTGGTCGACAGCAAACTTTTTGAACTGGTGACAGACATTTTAGAGCATCCGTGCCAGACACAGCCACTCGACTGCCTCATGGTGGCGCTGTTCGCTAGAGTGTCTCTCCCGCGGAAGATGTGGGCGAAGAGAATACAGGAGGTCACCTGGAATGACGTCTTGAAGTACCTGCCTTCAGTCCTCGCTTCCCGCGTGCAAAAAAAGAATGCAATGTCTTATTTGCAGAACTACCCAGTTTTTTTGGATGAGCGTGGAAGCAGCCATGCCATCGACAGGTTTTCTGGTACTAAAAGGAATTCGCCAGAGGCTCCACAGTCCAGTAATTCTACAAACCCAGCTGCTCCAGCGAATGTTGTTATACATGCACCTGGATTTCTAAGACCGACCGGACACATGGGACGTTCCTGACTCACCTCGTCATCATAAAGGCGAATATTTCAGAATAGCAATCTGAAACGTAATTTTAGAAAATTTTCTCCCTGAGGTTCATTCCACACAGCCGGTTCTGCATTCCGCATTGAGTTAAGTTCTCCAGAAGCCCAGCGGCCATTCTGTAAGTGCTGGAGCGCCTCCTAAACAACTATTGAGTTCAAATGATTAAATGCGCGTTCAAATACCGTAAGGCTTCGTTAATTCGCCGCGTTAATTCGGAAATTCAAATAATTTGACGTTTCTGCTCCCTCCCTTCGAAAGTGTACGTTGCCACATGTCCGCGAACCTTCATCATTTCGTCGGAAATTCAAGCGCGCACAGCTGAATTCGGGCCAATGCCTTTTAGAAACGCAAGCCGCAACCCGCCGTCCCCCGTACACCTGCTCTTTCCCACTTGCAGGGAAGACGATGCGAGCGTGCATATCGACCACTAAACAGCTCCCCTGGTCCTTTTCAAAGTTCAGCTCCCCTTCGCAGTAGTAAGCTTTCGGACTACGTTGCCATTGGTGATAGCGTTGTGTCGTCGCCGGCCAGATAAAATCACAAACGATGCCCTCAGTCTGGCAAATAAGGCGTCCGGTGCAAAGGGCCCGTGAGATGCATTCACGGTGGGTCGTACTGCAAAAGAGGCTGCTATTGCATTCGCTGTTTCTGGAAGACAATTTTGCTATGCTGCTCGATGCAATACTCTTTCTTAGAACAGGTGTCGCACGGCCAAAACTGTTTTTTCCACAAGATGTCCGTCAAAAGACAAACTTTCATAACCCGACTTCTCAAAGGTAATGTACTGAGAAAGGCACTGTAAATGCTGTTTTGTCGTTCATTCGATAATTACGCATTGGGATATTTTGTACGTTTACTTTACGGCTTAGAGACCCGAAATAATGAGATTGCAGTGTATAACGCAGTTATAGAATATATTCTTCTTCTCTAATTGGCGATTGAATGGTGGGACAAGACACAGAAGCTCTTACCAGCAACACAAAACAACCTTGTGTTTCTTCCCTAGGAGGTATACTGACCATAGCCAAGCTCACGGAACAGCTTGCCAACAAAAGTCCAATGATGCAAAAAGATGGCCGCGCGCATTTTGGCACATTTGAGTGTTTCATTAATACGTTTGATACAATGAGTTGTTACTGATGAAAGCAAAGTAATTTTTTATTTGTAATGTGTTAAATAAAGAATCTTGCGATAAAAATGTTATTGTGAAATTTCGCGTTCACTTCTTTGAAGTAGATTTCTCGAGTTAGTGGTAGACGCGCTGAATACGAACGACCACATAATGTTACGCCGCATTAAAATGTCGTTGGACGAGAGGTGCACAATTTCATGATATAAAATTAAACTGAACTGTAACCCATACCTTTGCATGAAAGGCGAGATTCAGGAGCGGTCATTGGCGTAAGCGAGAGCTTAGTTTTTAAGTCGACTATGGTCGACGAGTTTAAAGATAGTGATGGTGGTATTCGATTCAAGATTCAAGTGAGGCCCACGATGAGTGAGCTTAGTTTCAAGCGTGGACGCCAAATGAACGTACCCGTGTCTCTGTGATAATCACACAGTGACCACCAAATTCGCCCGCGGATCAAAATATAATTTAACCTGAAGCTTCCATGTCTTATCACCCGTATGTCTTTTAGAGAGGATTAGACAGTAGAAAGCCTTATTTTAAAGATACAAACATCGTGATTTCAACATCAACGCTATACGTCCAATCACTTTGAGTAGATCAGTTATGCATTTTGAGTAGACTAGTTATGAATAGGCTCCCTTTTAAACATTAGTAGAGTCAAAACAAAAGTGTGTGCGAATGTGTGTGTGCCTTTTCAGGGCTCACCTCCCTGAACGCCCGAAAGAAATAAAATACATTGTGTCAACCATAAGTCATGTGAAAAAGAGCTTCACTGGTCGCCCACTTTCACCGAGTGGAATGACTCATTATTAGTCTTTTTGCCTTATTCTGTGTTTTTAAAAAATTATTTATCATTTTACTGTCTATGCGTAGCCAAAGAGACTGTTGGGTGGGAGGTGCATACATTATTAAACTCACATAGTGTCACTCATAAAGGCATGAAGCGGAAAACACCCACTTTCGCAGGCTTAAAATATACGCTTTTATATAAAAAACACAATATGCAAAACATCGCTCAATGCAGCAGCTAAAGGTTTAGCACATGTCCTACCATTTCTGTGATTTCTAGAAATCTACTCTCGAAGCACGGGATTATGCCCCAAGAAGAACTGAATGTCAGCCATTGTCACAGGCAGTTGCTGACAAAGAAAGCTTTTGCTTGTTTGTGAGAGGAAGCTTTTGGTTGTTTTGCGATAACAAAATGTTACCGATTATTCACAGTGCTTACTGAGTATTTTCTCATTTTCGATTATACCTTCTTTATTTGGTTTAACAAATATTGTTTGTATAACGAACGACACAGCGTGTTCCACATGACACCCTAAACGTGATGATACGTGAATGGAACAGGTGGACGCCATTTTCCTCTGTTATGGTCGGCGCTTTTTGCTCACAGTGAAAAAAAACTGCAACAATTCTATAGCGCCCGGTAGTGACCGTTCAAGTAAATGGCCTGCTATTTGGAAACGAACTTTCTAAAGTCAAAACTATCATATCGCATCGTTTGCTGTTGCGTGAAACCTGTTGAGCAAACTGCCACCTTTAATGCTAGAAAATATTATTTTTCACATTGTGCGTTGCATTTGACTTACCTTGTTGCATTCTATCAAGGTTTGAAGGTTTCGAACATTTTCGAAGGTTTGAGGACTCAAAAATTTTATGATTCGAAGATACGAAGAGAGAGAGAGAGAGAGAGTATAAACATCTTTAATTTGGAGCTTAATGGTGCAGGATGGTGAGAGCATCACCGGTGGGGGGCGTCCGCTAGTCCGGGATGCCCTGGTCCTTGCTGGCTGCGCGTGCCCTCTCTATCAGCATGCGCTGGGTCGAGAGGTCCGAGCTGGACAGCCGGTCCACCCACTGCTCGTACGTGGGACGGGGATTGGGTGTGAGGGATGGGGATTGTTGGCACTCCCAGACCAGATGGTACAGGGTGCCTGGTTGGGGGCAAAAGTTGCAGGTACTATAATACTGGGTGGGGTAGATATAGGCATCACGCTCAGGCGGGAAATAATGACCCTTATTTAGAAGCGCAGACGTGTTTTTGCCGGGCGTCGCAACAATAGATGAGTGAGGAGTTTCTCCAAAAGAAGCCGTATCCACCTAAAGCGAATTTGAGAAAAAAGCGAAAGTTTCTTACCGGGCCTAAATGCAACAGTGTCAAAGCAATTATACAATATGTTTTACATGTACACTAAAGGAAGTTTATGACCACAAGTAATTAAAAAGTTATGCAGTGAATTTGAGCAATATTAGTATGATGTTTGTATTTGGCTCGTATTGAACTCAAACTATTAAGCAGATGCGACATTCTTATGGAAAATTTATTTAAATGGACTTTCAAGGAAATGGTACGATAGTGTCTTTGGTGGAAAGCCAATTAAGGGCATACGCAACAGGGCATGCAAGAACAGTAGAACCGTGCCTGAAAGAGCAAGTAAGTCCTCTTGGCAGCATAAGCAGCTCTTTTCAAATTCTTCCGTAGGATAATTTTTTTGGGCACTCCCGAAGACACTCCGCAAGTAAACAAGCGCTGAATTGCTTTGCTGTGAATTTCCGAAATGCAGTGTCTAAAGTGCCGCCCGATGGCACTGTGGCCTATCGCTGCAGGCATGTACTAGATTGCCACCCGACGGACATTCGAATATTTAAGGACGAGGTAGCACCGGCCAAAGCGTCTGGTCGTCGTAGTGTAGAGGATCCGTCTCAGCTTCGTGATCCCAAGGAAGGTCGTTCGAGACTGGCTTTTGCCTCGGTTGTTTTTTAGATGCAAAGCTTGTCTTAGTCGACCCTCCGTCGTCCGGCGTCCGCACCTCTCTTCCTCGTCCCCCTCTCCCCGCCAGCTATGATAACGCCGCTCTCCTCCTCGCCGCTCGGCTCATCTCGTGCCGGCTCAGGAAGACACTGGCAACACTGTCGCTCCAGGAGCCCTAACCAGCTGTGATAACGCCGGTCTCCTCCTCGTCGCTCCTCCTCGCCGCTCGGCTCGTCTCGTACCTTCGAAGACAAGGTTGCACAGAGGAGAGCTCGCGACGCCGAACGCAAACGGCAGCGTCGAGCAGCGGATTCGTCTGTAACTGGCACCTGCTCCACGTGCAACTGCCGCGCTGATCTCGACCACCTGGGTTGGGAGTGCCCCCTCAACATTCAAGCTAGGCTTCTTGCCCTGGCCATCACAAAACTTGGACCCTGGCCTTCTTCTCTCCGCCCATGGGCCTGTCCAGATCCCAAGCCTCCGGATCGAGCCACCGAGCTCTGGCGAGCACTCCTTCTATTTCTTCAAGACCCGGCGGCACCACGGTTGGTGATCGGCTCCTCGACAGCCACAAGATTCAAGCGGCCCCCACTTAGCTGCCCCCAATGCATCCGTTAAAAAAAGACTGAGGAAGCCCAACCCTTTTCCTCTTCTATAACACCATAGTCCTTTCCACCGCAGTGGCCTCCGCACATAAACGTGGAATAAACGTGGTTTCATTCATTCATTCTCGCTTCGAGAACGAGAAGCCGCTTTGAAACGCCAGCGGCGAGTAGCTGATCCAGATGGCGTTCGGCAACGTGACAACGCTTCGAAACGCCAGCGTCGAACACGGATTCCTCGCTTCGAGAACGAGAAGCCGCAAAACGTTCCCCACTATTCGCTAAATAAAGAAGACATTTAATACGCTACTACACGTGTCTTTACTCTAAACCAATTTGCACGCTACAACTCCACGGCTTTGCATCCCCTCAGGGTTCCCGCGTGGGAAGATGGTGTAATTTTATCTTTAAATTAAACTATAATTTCTATGGCTTAGGTTAGTTTTGGTGCTGTTGATGTTATGTTATGTTTAGATTAGGTTGCCTAGCTTTATGTATCTAGAGAGCGATACAGTGCCAGACGCGGAAATTTTGTTACAAAACGCCGGTGGACATCGATATAGTGGAGTGCTTATGGTACCGCCGGACGGCACTCTAGACACGGCCTTTCCAAAACACTTCACAAGAAGGCTGCTCATGTCTTCTTCACCTTAATAAAGTGGCTCGTATCCTAAGTAGAGGGGGGATTGGCCAGTGCTTGAGAACGGCGGTTATTTAGGTAAGTAATATGTATGTATAAATCTTTATTAAGAAAAGGGGGAGGGGCAGTGGCCTAAGAAAGAGGGGGGGGGGGTTGTGTGGAAGGGGGTGTAGGGCTCCTCATTGTCCTAAATTGTTCGGGCTACGCCTGACTATTTGGCGAACTCCCACAGGGAGAGCAATCTTGCCTTGATATAATTGGGATTCGCACCTTTTGGGTGCGTCGGGCTGGAAGTTCACGGAGGCCACCACAGTCTTAAAGGAGGTGTCGAATGTCCTGCTTGTCTGTGGAGTCCTTGCAGTACGGGCTAAGGTTACGGTGGGTTGACGAGAGCGGCAGAGCCGACGCCTACTACGTGCCGCCATTTTAACGTAAGAGCGCCACTTGAGCAGCACATCTTCGGTAAGGGAGGCCCTTGTTTGGACATTGTAGGTCAGAACTTGAGCCCCACGGCGTAAGCCTTTTGGAAGAGGGGGCTCATTTTGAAGAGTAATGTCTCTTAGGGTTGTCTTTCTTCGTTTTTTTTGCGTTCAACGAGGCTGGCCGGGTCGAAGCCAATCAGTGGAGGAACCGGGTGTTCGGGAATCGAGTGAAGCGTAGAATTGTGCGCGCTCGCGATTACGTGAGAAACCTCGGGTCTGAGGCTACCCGCTTGTCCCGGCACCCAGTCGATGCATACCTGGACATTGTGGTTGTTTTTTAGTGCTATACACTCCTTAATGAGGTGGCACACTGAACCAATGAGACTTGGTCCTTCATGCCGTTTGATGGCTTCTGTGTTGTAGCACATTATGATATGGGAGTAAAAATTCAAAATAACAAGATTTACTCTGCAGGGACGGGGGAGAGAAGATGGAAACGATTGTTTCACAGCTCCCAGTTTCATTTCTTTCACTTCTTCTTCTGATCACTTTGTCGTCAACGTCTGGAAACAAATATTTCACCGATATCTTAATTTCCGACTGAATTCATAATAAGCCAGCTCCGAAAAGCAACAAAAATCTTTTTTAAGCACACACAAAACAATCCGAACAGCCAAGCCAAAAGCAACGCCCACGAAACAGTCCGAACAGTCACGCCAAAAGCAAACTCCCATTGAGCAAATGAATCTAGCTAATTTTATTCGTGCCGCAGCAAAATCTGGCCAATTTTCGATACAAAATACGATCTGCGTACCCGTTTTCAGGGTGTTATCTCACCTATTTTCTTGCGATTTCGTTTCTTGGGGAAAGTTACCACGTTTTTCGTGTCACTGCAGTTTTCATCTGACTTAGTTTCGGCTTGTGGATTTGGCTCATTTCTAAAAAAATCCTCAAGTGTACCTAAAATGTATTTCGATTACACTATGGAGACAAATTTGCAAATCTGGAAATAAAAACGAATGTCTGGCAGCGATGGAGGGGCAAGTGGAAAGCACGCAGTTGTCAGGCAGAAAGGCGCATACATCGAGCGAAGATCAATAATTGGTAACGGCATCGCAGCCGAAAACTTTGCAAACGTGTAGGTCAGCAGGCCGGTAGGTGAAGTTCTGGCTGAGGGTAAGGAGAACATTTGAGTAGCGTCATACCGCGAGTAACCGTCCACCAGCAGGCCCTAGATGTACATAGATAGCTTGGTCTCGAACGGAATATCTACGCCGACACCTACCGAGGGCACCTAGTGCAAGTACACCTGTGGCGGCAACAAAAAGCAAGATCAACATGGCCGTGAGATGCTCCAAGAATTGAAGATCCTCCTGAAAAAGTACAGTCCGATCAAGGCAGCCTTCAAGAAAGTGGGAGCATCACAGACCATGAATGGCCCTTGTCGGGCTTCATGGTCGTGTAATCGTCACATGCGCCCGGAAGGAGACAGGGGTGCTGTACAGCCGGACAGATCGTAATCAGCCCTGTAAAAGGCTGATTAAAAGGCTGGTTACAATGTGCAATATTTTGTAGAACAATCAATGCTCATCTATAAGAATTTTGCAAAGGTCACAATAAATTAGCTCGAGTTTTTTTCCTTACAGAAGCACTCCGTACCAGCACTTTTGGAAGAATTGGTAGTTCAAATTTAATTTCAAGCCACAAACGCAAAAACACGAGAAAGGAACAACTGTTCATATCTCTTTTTATCGCAAGCAAAATTCTGCGTCATGTTTAAGGTATCACACGTACAAGACCACGCAGAATGATTTAAAAATAAGCTGCAGTTCCTAATTTGTACACATGAGGACAAGTAGTAAACAGGAAAGCAACATGCGAATCACTGATAATAAACTCCCATAGAAGCGTCATAAAAAAACTGCATTTACAATAGGAACGTAACGGTTGAAGCTTGCAAGATGCATGACAAGAGAGATAGTACTTCGGTACAGTGTCTGAACCCTTACGTGCGGCCAAATCACCAGTAATTAAACATCTGAATGTTCAAATACGCATGTGTAGAATTAAAATAAAACGCTGTGCTAGGAAATTTGCTTTTAATGACATTTATTATGACTTTAGAGATGATCGCGACAAAAGTGGTGGCTACCGCAATGTTATTACGGTGCCTAGGAGCTACGAGGGGTTGGCTACGGCTTACTCCACATGTCTGGCAGACAATAACAGTGATTACAGGTTGCATGTGAGTTTCGTCCATGTACTTTAGAAAGGGTTCAATGGCAAGTATTTATTCGTCATTCATCAGCTGCCAAGAACTGTTCTTCACACGCTGCATGTCTTTAAAGAGCAGCCGCCTCACGAAACGTGAGCTGCAGCGTCCTGCTTTTCTCCTGCTGTTGACCACCGTGGGATTTTCCCAAAATACTATTGCAATACCACAGATAAATAGTTGTAACATTAGTTGTTCATTTCGGTTCACAGATCAGCATGGACTACTTCAGTATAAAACCCTTTCCTTGAAGAGAACAAGTACAAGGACTATGAGAAGAGAACAAAATTTCAAACACACACAAACATTTTTCTGGAGGGTAACAAACTCAGACATTTCCTTAGATAAAAGTGAAAATTAAAAACAACGCGGAAGGCTGTCCTGTGAAAGGCGTGCTCCTGAGTATGCACTATGAGCTCCAGTAATAAACAAAAAAGGAATGTGCTGGAGATAAAAGCAACAGGATATTTAACATCTAAAAGAACGCAAATAAAGACCTAAGGAAAGTAATTCATTATAAGTGATATTTTTAGAGAATCTTAGTTTCTGGAGCCCCTTAGGATTACAAAAATGAATAATATAAATCCAGAACACGGCGCGAGGTAAGAAGAAAGGAACACATAACGCGGTTTTCCGAAGTGCCAGCACTAAAGCATTCAAATGGTGGCACCCGGACTGACAGCATACTATTACAGATTTGAGCACAATCTTGTTGTTACAGGGCAGGTTCACAACAAAACGTTATGCCCCCCCCCTCCCCAAATCCTTCGGAAAAGTCACATACAGAGAGAAATCTCCTCATCTCGTTTTAGCACTTGCAAGAACTGATATTAGCGACAAAGGCGCGCAGAATTAGCAATAGTTTCCGTACAATGCGATTTTAAGTTCACCCTCAGCTCATAAGGAAGTTGTTGTACGAACGTGTGGAAACCAATCGGCTTACTTCTACCAGGATTCAGAGCAGACATGTTTCTTCTGAACAACGAGATAAGGAGACATTCATACGCATGGGTTTTTGGTGGGGACGCCAGTATGTCCCTAACCGCTTCCTGTACCTGAGGTGTGAGTGAGTTCGATGTTATCGAATACTTTTGACTGTTTTCGTAGATGCGGCGGGAGTAGAAATAGCTTTCTGCCTTTCTAAACCAGGCCTGAATATCCTGGTGCGGCACGCCGAGGGCATGCAAAACGGGAATACCGCTGTCATGCGGCGACAGTCGCCGCGTGGAAACGTTCTCCCCCAGGGATTTGGTTTCGCCTTCGCCCAGTGCCACTGCGGAGAGGTATGTCCGCTTGTTCAGGAAATGCGGAGTACTGGTGGAGGAGTGCCTCCAATTGTCGTAGAATTGCATTGACTGCGGGAAAAGCGAAGTCAGTAACGGGTTAGTAAAGGATTACCCACGAGTGTATAATACCAGTGATATAAGTAGGAATAAAGTCAAGGGTTTGACGGACGCCCGTCTGGTCGGGATCGAGGGTACATTTGAGAGAGAAAGAGAGCACCGACCAAGTAATGAAAAAGAAAAAAACTTAAAAGATATTTCGGCTCCCGCATGGAAGCCTTGTTAACAGAGAAAGATTGTGAACAAGGCTCCCGTGCGGGAGCCGAAACGTCTTTTAATTTGTTTCTTTTTCATTACTTGGTCGGTGCCTTCTTTCTCTCTTAAATAAGTGGGAATACATCGTGCAAAGTTGGTACTACGCAAGAAGAAACTAATAATTTTAATTACAGTAATACCTCGTTAACTCGAAGTAGTAAAAACAGGGAAATATTTGGAGATAAGCGGATTTTCAAGATAAGCAAAGTTGCGCGAACCGCCATGAAATATCGAGTTCTCCGGGAAACGCCTGTGCTCCATATGTTTTTCATCGCAAAAGGAACCCGCGCCCTCCATTGGGTTTTTCTGCGCGCGGACATATTAGTACACTGTACCTCTGCGCATGTCTGTACTGTCACATTACGTGCCACAGGTTGCTTGACGAAGCTGATATGCCTCTAGGCTCAGACATCACTTTTGGGAAAACATCGGCTTTGTTGTAGGCGCGGCTAAACGATAAAAAAAATGGTGGGACTTAGGCACGGCATCATCGCGCCAATTTTGGGAAACTGTCCGCTGCGGCGAAATTTTCGTTCCAGTCTCGGTCAAGATTCCGAGATATCCGCAGCTTGGCCCAAAAATACTCCGAAATAAAGGGCAACAAATAGATGGGACGTATAGGAAATGGTTCGATGCGGCGGAAAATTCAACTTTGCTGATTTTTTCAGATACGCGAGTTCGAGTTAACGAGGTATTACTGTATAACCATCACTAGCGCCTCAAATGCCTTTACATGACAACAAGCGCCAGCAGAAGCCTGTTTGAACTCTCTATAGTTTTTACAGCGATGAGAGCGTTCACAAATAAACTTTGACTATATTACGACGAGTCTTTGTGGTAATGTTCTTTCGCTTTGCAGTTAGGTTAGCGCACTAACTTTAAATTTAGAATGTTCTCTTTAGTACGTTTTCTTCCGAAAATTATTATGAGCACATGTAGCTACCTTCCCCTTCTCTCCGCGGGACTTCCCTGTTTCCGTTTGGTCAAATGTCCTGGTGGGGAATTCGTAGGTCCGCGACTTCTCCGTGTCCGCACTTTGGGTGGGGCAGCAGCTTTGCTTGTTCTGTGATTGGGTAGATTGGGGCACAGTTGAAGTCACTACTGGGTAACATATGGTGTGAAGTTATATTACCAAATGAAAGTGCGAACATAGGAGGACTAGGTTTAATTTTGATCGTCAATAGGTAGTATCACTCAACGAAGTAAATCATTGATGTATAACAGTGCAGCACAATGTTGCCGTCAGAACAAGCTTCACGCGAATCCTCTTGAATGAGCAGCGCGCGTTTGTCTATAGTATACCCTCAACTTTCAGGCAGGCTCGGCCCAAATATTAACTTTCCTGTCGCGCTACAAAGGCCGCTAGCGCCATCTATGTACGAATAACTTAGCGTTAACACCAGCTTAGGTCGTGCAGCAATAGAAAGAATTTCTACACAGCGGGAATAAAGACAAAATATGCAAAGGTAAATCCGCTACAAACTAATACCAATGGTGCTATGTCTTGGACATGTCCACAGCTTATAGCAACAGTCACAATCTGTACACTGAGGGCACAACACGCTCTTTGGAGACCCGCAGTGTTCGTTTATTAAAATGTGCATTAAATTGGTTTTTACGATAGTGAGCTTGACAAAGGTGCTGGACAGACGGATTAATCAAGCCACCTATTTCAGAGCTCACAAAACAGGTTGGTAGAACACCAGGAAATAAAACGTCGAGCCATTACGCCAGACAATGTCCTAGTATGCAGGAGAGCGTGTAGGCGGGGGAATTAGGCTTTTACGAAGGCAACACAGAAGCCTCCAAAGAATGCTACGCAATGTTTTACAATTTTCCTATAAGAAGTTTCGCCCCCCCCCCCCGCTTTCTTGTGCGTATCCGTGTTTCGCTGCCTTTAGAATCCTCGCAAATCTGTTCTCTGCAGAATGCGGGACCAGTCATTTGGGAGATGACTTCTTGGTGTGGAGTTGAGTTGAAGAACTGGATTACAAGAGATCATTCTTTTTTGAAAAAATTTACAAAGTAGTTAAACTCACCGTTGTCCTCTGGAAGTTCGTTGTTCCGCTTTCTTCCAATGATTTGGGCGGAGGGCTGGTCCACTTGAATCTGGGGTGGGTAGTTGCGTTTGGAGGGTAGCTCTTCTTGTTCTGGGAATGTGTATCCGGAAGGAAATTTGTAAATACTGCTTGTTTCAATAAGGTCTGCCCTTAAACTACGCAACACCAGTGGGAAAACCTCATACTTTAGCTTAGGAATAGGATGAAATGGATGTACTGAACGGAGTAGAGCCATTACTACTATTCCCAGTACCGGACATACATGTCCAAGGAGCAAACGAAAGTGGAAATTTTGAGGTTGTGTATGCATTTCTACAGCCCGCAGAATTCTTTCAAACCAATGTTTTGTATTGTGCAATAAAATGTTGCCGCGAGGATACTGGAAATTATCATTTCCGTATGCAGCGAAGTTAATAACTCATGAATTCGCATTAGCGCCTTTGAGCATTATTTTGGGAAGTCATTAAAATGGGCACGGTTACCTCAAGCTTTGCCCTCTGGGACTGCGTCGTTTTGCTTTCTACCGATGTCTTGGTCGGAGAGCAGGTGCTCTTGCTCTTGGAGTGAGCAGTTGTCGCAGGCGAGTAGAACATTTTGCTCTGGAAATGAACTTGATATAAGCGGCCTGCTGCACCCTTAAGCCTTGCGGGACACAACGATTTCAGACAGTAGTCTTGCTAGATAGTCAGAACGGAGCGCTGACGAACAGCCTGCTAGGTTTCTTACTTTTACTAATATATTGCCGTCAGATAGTCTTAACTCTCACATAGTTAATCAGGACGACGCTAAGAAATACTGTTTGGCAGCCTTACTGGGAAACAACTTTCCAGTTTCCAGTTACAGAGGTAAGGAGAGAGGGCCTGAAAATCTGCCGCACTACTTGGCCTTCCTATGGGGATGTAACGTTTTGAGCCACCAGCATTTCTAGATAGATATTTATTTTATTATTTATTTATTATACCCTCAGGGACAAACGGCATTACAAAGGGGAGTGGTTTACATTGCAAGATATGGTACATGGTGAACAGAAAGAAATAAAATAGTGTTAGAATGATTACAATAAATATTTCAGCGTGCTAAGATCAAAAATACATTAAGCAGATCCTGAGTACACAGTTCTAGCTAGTGTTTCACGAAAATGATGGTTATCATTAACAGACACAATTTCAGAAGCCAGGTTATTCCATTCACGGGAAGAGCGAGGCAAGAACGACTGTGCAGCTGCATTAGTATGATAGGTCCTAATGCCAACTTTGTCACGGTGATCGAGTCGATGGGAAAAATACTGGGGCTGTGGAATAAGTTCATTGCGCAAGATAGAATAATGGTACAATTTATGAAAAGTTGATAGGCGGGACACTTTTCTTCGAGACGGCAAAGTAGGCAATGATAAATTAGTTTTCATTCCAGATATGCTGGCAGTGCGATTGTAATTTGAAAATATGAAACGCGTAAAATTATTCTGAACTAGTTCAAGCGATGTAATCAAGTTGTGGTAACACGGATCCCATACCGAAGACGCATATTCTAATTTAGGTCGAATTATTGTTTTGTAGAGGGCTAATTTTAATAAGGATGGAGCTCTAGAAAAGTTACGGCGTAGGTACCCAAACGTGTGGTTAGCGTTGCTTATCATCTGTTGGATGTGCAGTGCCCAAGTGTCGAGTATGGACCAGCATCCTACTACGCGTCCTCAGGAAACTTCGGAAACGATCGTTAAAGAGAAGCGATCAGCGATATTGCTACACCGCAATACCACACCAGGGTTACCAGATCTTGTTAAGGTTCGTCGCACTTCAGTTCATTCACTTGCAAATGCTTTTTGCCATTACTTGGACTCAACTATTAGAGGCACTAGCTAGAAAGCTTCACGGCGAGTGCCGATAGTCAACCTACAGCACTATTTGACCTTACGGGACGCAAGTTTTCCAGCCGTCCATCTCTATCAGTGGCAGGAAATGATATTTAACAGATTGCAACGATTTGTTTCCTTTCTAAATTACGATACCTATTATACATAGGTTGGTTTATTGGCGGTGTTTTTGGATCACGTGGTGGTAGCGTAGAAAGATATGACAGCAATTTCGCCGCCCCAGTGGAGTTCATGGGTTAAGGGTATGGCTATATCACCTTCAGTACGCGAGATCTCTGACCCAAAAGGAACTATAAGGATCCGCAACACCTCTCTATGCAGTATATAATGCCTCTTTGGGAAACCATTGTGGTCTAGCGTGGTGTATGAGGCTACAAGCTTTCGCATCGCCGTGAACAAGGTCAGCCGACCTGCGGCACACTCTGTGTGGGTAACCTATCAGATAGTGTTGCACCCCTCCTATTACGGCACATGACAAGCACAGAGGTGATCGCACGAGGCGTATTTTGAATAACCAGGCTGCAATCAGGTTCCGGTGTGAACGATGCGTGTGAGCTTGTTAGTCTATTTGTGACAAAAGGTTGATGGCGTTGATGGTGCTAGTGAGCACGCAGGAATTGAAATAATCGATAACTGCTCATCTGCAGATAATCCCGTGGCCACAGGAAGTTTTCAAAGTAGGCAAAAACCCACAGTCAGCCGATCAGCCACCTCGGAGTGCTTGACGGAAGCCGCTGATAGTGCACGTGGAAACCCCTGCTACTAAACATCTTGTACTAGCGCTGCACTCGCTTTCTGTGGAGGATACCACGTGGTCTAGTCGAGCAGCCAAATTAAGCCGTGCCGCTGGGATAACATATAATGAAGTGAAGTTTTTGCGTATATACTGATGCAAAATAAACTGAACTTGAACTTGAACGGACCCCACTGTGCTAGTCCCTCGTAGCCGAGCATTCAGCACAACATAAAATTTGTTGGGTGCTTGTTAAGTTTCCACCAAGTGTTCAAAGACAAAATAATCTGCCCGCTTCCACAGGTACGTTGTGTGCGGCTCTCCTGTCAAGAATGTGGAGCTTGCACCAGATGCTTTCATGAGACCTTGGTAGAATTAACGGCTGCTTCTCCCTGGCCACTGAAAACACAAAAAACTTCCGGGTGTTGAGTGCAGAGGGCGCATGAGATGGTGTCGGGTTTGAAGTGATAGGTGTAAACAGGGTAATCAGGAGCATTGGACACAGACCAGCTTTCAGTGGGATGGGATTCACTTCAGCCCCAAACTAGGAAACAATGTAGGGCGCTTGGGGGAGAGCGTTAGCTTTTTTAGGGGGCCCCGCAAAGCTAGGGAAGGCGATCTAGGCGACATATGGGAAGCGAGGAACGTATGCACACACAACTTTGGGACGCAGCCAGGCCTAGAGCTAGTCGAAGACCCTACAGACATAGCTGAGAATGTAGACAAAGGCAGTTTAAGGGAACACAATAGAGCGAACAATTAAGCAAGAGACAAAAAGAAACGTAAGTGGGAAGCAAAAAGAAAAAAAAAAACAAATGCAATAAATATATATTCAGCTACATAAATATGCAGGGCGGCAGCAAGCCTGATAAGTGGGTGGAAATTTAAACCAACTTGAGCGGGAAGAAATAAACGTGTACGCTTTAGCCGAGACTCACTTCCGAGATCTAGAAGTCCCACCTGTCATATACAATTATGTCTGGGAAGGATGAAACAGGACCCCAGGAATGAAGAGACGGGGAGGAGTCGGCATGCTTATTAAGCAAGGAACAGACTGGCAGAGTATGCACGAAAGCTGTAAGCAGCATCTATGGCTTAAAGGCACGATAGCAGGGAAAAATACATGGTTAAAATTTGCTTATCCATGGGCCGCTAGCGGAGTTAGGGAATAAAATGCGAAAATGTTAAACTGTCTGAGAAGAGATATTAACGAGTTCAAATTTTCAGGTGAAATAATCTTTGTTGGAGATGTGGATGCCCACATAGAAGATTTCGATGGTTACGCAGATCACAATGGCTCTCTAGTGATAGATCGATGTCAGGAAAACCGGCTAGTAATAGTCAACACAGAAAACAATTGTGACGGACAAATAACGTGGCAAAAGCCGTAACAGACAGTCCAACATAGACTATATTCTAGTCTCCGAAACAGTATACAAAAGTTTGTGGGAAATGAGGATAAATGAAAACAGAGCACACAGCTTAGTAAGCGACCACAAGAGGCTTTCCTTGCGCTTACAAGAGCAACCCGGACAGGTTTAGAAATAGGTACAGTCGGAGGAACTAATTTGAACAATGAGCAGTTAATATCATCGCTGATAGAATGGAAGATGAAATCAATAAATACCCAGACAAAAATTGGGATTACAACGAAATGATCGAGTTCATAAAGCATAAAATGGGTGAAGCCAAACAACGAAGCCGATGGAACGGGAAGAGAAAGACGAGAAGCTGGTGGAATATGGAAATAAAAAATGCTATTGACGAGCAGGAAGATGAGTCGAGAGAACTTAGAGAGTCAAAAAAAGAACTGATATGGAACCGTAGGTAGTGAAATAAAAATGGGATATATAGCAACCGGGGGAAAGAACTGGAACTGCAGAAAATGGGGTAAGCAAAGATCAAACAAAAAACCGACCAATGGATGGCAGAAATACGGAAGGACAAAAGCGGAGCGAAGACGTTTTGCAACCAGGTAAAAATAGGAGGCTCAAAAAACAATATTGATCAAAAATTCTTGACGGATGATGAGAGGAAACATTTTGAAGGAGAACAGGCATTGACACATGTTCATCGAGTGATTAGGCAGAAGTTTAGAGAAACAGAGAAAGTGACGCCTACACCGATGACAACAGCGCCAGAGAGAGAGAAATACATTTGAGAAAACTTAATTGGAAGAAAAGCATGCAAACGGTTTCCCCCCAAACAGCATTGGGCCCGGGCGAAATACCAATGTAGCTGATAAATCTGCTTGGACCTTAAAGTAAGGCGTCATTGATCAGGGATAAGGTGATACAAACCAAGCAAATACCCGAGGATTGGCTACAAAGTAGGATGAAGCAAAGCCAGTGCTGATCCATACAGCCCACTTACAGTAACATCAGTGGTGCATAGATTCGTACTACAGGCGATAAAATCAGAAATACAAGCATGAATGGAAGAAAATGATATCCTAGGCGAACTACAGAATGAATTTAGAGAACACAGGCGCTTGGATGATAATTTGTTCGGTGTAACACAGTGCACTTCAATAACGAAATCTCAGAATAGACAATTGTGGATTACGTTCATGGGCATTAAAGGGGCAAATGACAACGTAAACAGAGGACTGCTGTGGAGAGTGCTGAATTTCCAGGGCTTAGATGAGGAGTTAACACAGTTCCATAAAGCAATCTTTATAAACCCAACAGACAGCACCTGACATGGGAAGGGCAGAAATGTGCACGGCAAGTCAACACCTATCGAGTACTGAAGCAGGAATATCCTTTGAGCCCAATACTGTTTATGCTTTACATTGCAGGGCTAGAAAATAAACGGGAAAAAGTCAAGCAGGGTTCAACCTAACGCACACGGGGCAAGGAGAAGTGATAGAACAGCGTGAATGTTATACGCAGACGACATTGTTCCCTCAGCAGATAGCCATACATATATGCAATGACTCATACATATTAGTGGCCAGGAAGCCACAGACCTCCGGTTAAATTTTAGCATTGAAAAAATGGGAATAACGGTCTTCAATGACCCTAGCACTGACTGAGCTTCAATGCAGCATGGCGAATTACCAAGAGTCAAGGAATATAAATATTTAGGAGTGTGGATGCGCGAAGGAGAAAACTACTGAAGAGCTCACGAGGAAGAACTTCAAAATAAAGGAAAGCGAAACGCAGCTGTCATGAAGCACAGGGCTCTGCGGGGGTATAAGAGATAAAAAGTAGTAAAAAAAATGGGCCCATCTCCCCGCGAGGGGGACTCGAGTAAATGCGTCGCATAGGGGGTGGGTGTATTGCGTTAACGTTTAGTGTTTGGGGGGTTGGTGCTATCACGTGTACACCACGCAGCTATCACGCCGCTAGCACGCCGCTGAGTCGCCAACGCACGCCGCTGACGACGTAGTTTGAATGAGTCAAGGATATAAGGCGCGTTCGTAGCCTTTCATTCTGTATCGGCTTTGTGGCGCAGTGGGTAGAGCACCATGTACCTTGCGTTCCGCCCGCAGGGTCGTGGGATCGAAAACAGGCGCCGGTAACTGTTATTTCTTTTTATAGTGTAGGGGGAGGCTGGCTGCTGCGGACGCCGACGCACGGGTGACATCGTGAGTCATACAAATGCTCTGCATTTAAAATTCGGAAAGGAGCAAAGCCTCAAATTTGCGAATGCCGTAGCCTGCTTAAAATCAGACGCCCTATCAAGCCTTGAAGTGAACCAGACAACGGTAGGTCGTTCGGCAGTAGGAGCGCATGGTAAAACAACCAACGAAGCAGTGCAGGGCGGTATGGGTGGGCGTAGTTTGAAGTTCGAGGAGCTCACAGTAAAATATGTTTTGAGGGCAGGTTGGGAGCAATGGATCAACGTAGGTGGGAAGATAAGGCTTTTAGGTCCCTATACATGAATAGCTGGACACGCAGTGGCAGGGAAGTCTAGAAGGCTAACGATGAAATACAGAAACAACAGTGGAGAATCAAAGACAGCGAAGATACCACAAAGAAGCAAGACAGATAGAAAAAAAATAAATGGGGAGAAAAAATGGAAGCTAAAAGGTCGTTAGAGATGTACCGGGAAGCTAACTGGACATCAGAAAGGAAAATTTATACAATAATTCCAAGGGAAGTGCTTTGCTTTCTGATGCTAGAGCAGGTTTCTTGAGAACTAAGAGCTTTGTGGGGAAGTATACACAAAATGATGGGGTATGCGGGGTCTGTGGAAAAGAAACACAAACTATGTGGCACATAGTGTTGGAATGTGAGTGTATCTATCGACAATTACATGAGAGAAATATACTGATTCCAGAAACGCTTCGATTTAAGGGTAGCACAGAGGGTGTTAGCTTCAAGGCTGTCGAGACGACTGAAAGAAGATTAGAATGCTGGTGGGCGAAAAGCAGAGATGGGAATACTGCTAGGGCAGCTGCCACCTGTTACAGAAAAAAAAGTATTGTGAGCCTGCCCTAAGAGCAGCGCTAGAATTAAACGATGAGTATAAAACATAAATATAGTAGATTCTTTGGTAAAATTTCTCGTCCTTACCCCGTTACCAAGGGGATACCATTACAATCATTAATCATCATGTACGAAGCCATGTACTAATGGTCGTCCAGCTAAGTATCTCATTGAAGCATTAGTGGGCTCCTCTGTGAGGCCAGCAAGCGCAGTGTAAAAAACTGAGCTTCCTGCACGGTCTTCTCGTGTTCCACTCCTTGTGGAACCCCAAAAGGTATCCTCAACCTTTACCTGTGTAACTCGAGGCACTCATAGGCCTCCTGCGCTGCCCAGGGGGCGCTGCGCAAGCGGCTTCCGGGCAGTACTTCCGGGTAGTACAAAGCCGCGCGGGTCCCATAGAATGCCGTGTTGACAGAAGCAAAACGATCTCGATGCACCCGGTTGTTTTGCGACATGGTCAACAGCCCGTCCCCGACGGGTCCGATCTCTTCCGGCGATCAACTTGGCATTAGGGGAAAAAGCTTTGGAGCGCTAAATACGTTTACAGCGCCGACGAAAGTGCCGGGCCGGTGACCGCGCTCTGCCTCTCGCAGGTTCACCGATCGATGGTCGTATGAAGTGAAATTTGAAGTTAAACTTCTAGTTTAAACTACTTACTACTCTAGGTGACATGGAATTTTCAACAACAGCCGATCAAAAAAGAAGAGTGACGCAATCGGCAATGATGGCGCTTTAAAAGCCAGCGAGTCCAGCGGACCGCTGGCTCGCCTGCTCTTTTGCGTACCAGCGTACTATGCGTGCGTTTTCATTAAATTGTGCTCGTTTGCGTCGCCGTTACGAATACATGGTGCAGCGTTAGCTTGCCGTTTTGTTGCGTGTCTCAGTGACAAAATTGAGCGAACGTAAGAAGCGTGAAATCTGTTTGGCGATTCCGAAATTAGTGGCCGTAAAACAAAGTGGTCGGGCGAACCGAGATGCCGCTCGCTTTCCTTGTTTGCGCTCACTTCACTTAATTACGCTCTTGCATTATATATTCCCAGTTCGCACTTAATAGGCTAAAATGAGGGTCAGCAACGTTTTGGAGTGTAGGGCCGAGTTGCATGCAGCCGACACGGTGGAGGGCTGGACGGCAAATCGGGTGG
Source organism: Haemaphysalis longicornis (assembly GCA_013339765.2). Classification (NCBI taxonomy): domain Eukaryota; kingdom Metazoa; phylum Arthropoda; class Arachnida; order Ixodida; family Ixodidae; genus Haemaphysalis; species Haemaphysalis longicornis. The sequence goes on from CM023455.1 coordinate 126,338,691, forward strand.
GAGGGGGAGGTGGGCTTTGAATGCAAAGCGGAAGAAATTAAGCGAATCGCCAATAATATTTGGCAATAATCTGGCGAAGTGTGAAGATGGGGGACAATTCAACTGGAAGCGACCAATTTTCTGTTCTTGTCTCGCTGTCTAACTCCATTTGAGGACAAAACTGGCGTGTCGGCGTTCAGATTGTTAGCGACGAAGATAACCAACACAGTGATGATCGCATGTAAATATTCGGGGCCGCGCACCGTGTATGCGGCTGTGTTATGTTATGTTATGCCAATATAGAAATACACATTTCTGCAGGCAGCGGGCGTGCGATTTGGTGATTGTTTTGCGTTCTTTTATGGCGCTTAATTTGTTTATTTGACGCATTGCCTCACATACTCGCTAGTATACATGTACTCTGCCGTTCGTAAATCGTGCGGCGTAAAACGTTACGCAAGGATCCTTTAGTTTGCGAAAATACAAAACAAATTTTCCACTCGTTTTCATGGTGGTGCCAGGCCAGCAGTGTCAGCTGAGTCGGCTGCGCAATTCTTGGGTTCGCTTGCATGCTCCCGCTGAAGAAACCTTTTGCAGTTACCTCAGGCTATAGGATGAGCAGCGTTCCGTGTTTATGCTACTCGTGAACTTCCTTTGTCGACCGCACGCCAGAAGAAAGAACAGTAATCGTCGTCAGGAAGTTAGACCACCCGACCTGGCGATACTGTCCCACGCCGCGACGACAGCGACAGCTCGCTGAAAAGAAAGCCGATAAATCGGCTTGTTTGAGCGGATATTATTTTGTTTAGCCCCTACAACTACTTTAAGGGCTATTTCATAGAGTATGCAGTCATTTAAACGCGCCACAAAGCAATTAAACTAAGTACAACCAAGTTTCACTCTGCCTAGTAATTTAAAAACGCATGGAGGGCGGCGAAGGTCGTCTGCTTTTGTACTACCCAGAGGCATCGGCCACTAGGGGCGCTGCATGTCGCCAAAACTCCAGCGCAGGAGGCCTATAGAGTGAGGAGCCTAAAGAGAAGGCAGTGGCAGCTGCTGTAGAATGGGACTTACTATCTGGGCGGAGTGTAGCTTAAGAATTACACGCCGCGGTGGCTCAGTGGCTAAGGTGTTGCGCTGCTTAGCACGAAGTAGCGGGTTCGATTCCCGGCCGTGGCGGCCGCTTTTCTGATGGAGGCGAAAAACAAAAACGCCCGTGTGTGCGAGATTTCGGCGCACGATAAAGATCCGCAGGTGGTCAAAATTAACCCGGAGCCCTCCACTACGGCGCGCCTCGTTGCCTGCGTTGCGTCGGCGCGTTAAGCCCTACAATCAATAAATCAAGCTTAAGAATGAATGAAAAGTGATTCCGCCCAAGCTCCCACAATTCCACAAATGTTCAGGCGTGGAATCAGGGACAAAACAATTGTGTCCACTACCCATTGCCCAAACAGTCTGCTGTCAAGGCGGACCCAAAGAAACAGGACGTGAGTGAATTGATGGAAGACGAAAATTCCTAATGTTAATTACAGGTGGGTGAACCGTTACAGGTCCCTAGCGAACACAACAAAGTCAGATGTCTTGCCTGGGAGCATGATGACGACTTTGAACAGGTGTGTCTGCATGCACGGCGTGAACAGTATGTTGAGGGAGTACTACTGGCTCTTGTGTTGGTTTCCCGAAAAACGAAATTCAGGCATCGTCGTACATGAATGGGTAAGCAGATATTTGTGCTGGTCGTCACTCGTTTTTTGGCGCTCTAGGTAGTCCAACCATGGCCACACCGAAATTTATAGGGGACCTAACACTACCCGGAAGTATACCGCACGAGATGCTCTTTTCGTTCCTTAGCACACTCCCTAACATTTGCACGTACCGGACCATGAGCAACTTCCCGCAAAATGGAGTAGGTTTCCTAACCGATCCATTAAATGCAGTCTGCCCTTTAAAGGCTGTTGTCAGACGGAATCGGAAGCCTTAGAAACGTCGAGAACTGCCAAATTCGGCACTTCATAACCTTGGTTGTGTTCGACGTGGCTGATAAGACCCAGAACGCTATATTTCGTACTCAACACTTTTCGAAGCCAGTCACGCAGTAAGGTAGTTTAGTATGCTCGAGGCACCTGGGTAATCTCTCATGGACAAGCGTTGTCAGAAATTTCTTCACACAGGATCTAAAAGAAACAGGCCGGTATTAAGACACCGCCATCTGGTTACCCGGAAGTCTGGTTTCGCTTAAGGAAACGCCCCACCACGGCTCGTATTCGCGAGAAAGGGATGGCTCATATCACTCATAGTGGTTGAATAATCCTAGGAGCCCTATATGGCGTCGTCACGGCTCGTTGCAGAACACTTGGTTGACGATTCTGTACCTGGAGCCCCACGTCTCCGAAATCTTAGTGCGGTATCAACCTCGCATAGCGTAAACGGAACATCAAATATAGAAAAAAAAAGAAAAGAAATGTTAGGGTTTAACGCGCCGTAGCTGCACCCGGGTTATGAGGCGCGCCGTAGTGGAGGTGCCGGAATAATTTTGACCACGTGGGGATTTTTAACGTGCGCCGATATCTCGGTATGCCGGTGTTTTCGCTTTTCGCCTCCACCCGAACAGCAGCCACGGCGCCCGAGACAGAACTCGCGTCCTTGGACTCCGCAGCACAACCCCCTTGCTATACTGAGCCACCGCGACGGGTGATGGATAAGCGGCCGACAAATGAGATAAAAAGAAGAGAGGCCCACTAACCTTGCGAGCGTAGGCGGCCGCCAATTTTTCAACTAAACGGGAGAGCATCCCGTATTTTTGTTACGCGAGAGCTTCAAACGGCCCTTTAGTGCGTGACTTACGAGACATTCGTTCAACGAGACTGGAAATTCGATACACACTGAATGAAGCGCAAAATGCAGCTTATTGGGAGCGCCAGATTTTGTGCAGTGCTGAATAGCTCTGAATAGATGAGTGTGTTCTATTGAACGAAAACTATCACTACACAAAACTCAGCTCTCTGGATTATATTTTGCCCCGTTGCCACGCTGGTTGGTTTGGCTTCATGGCTGGTTCAACCACCAGCCATAAAGCTCAAGGCCAATGCTGATCAACCTCTTGCCGAACCCTCCATTATAAGTGGTGCCCTGCCACGTCGGCCATTAGTGCGTCTACAGAAGACAAGAAGATCCCCGAGAAGTCAACGGTAATTGAGAGCTTTCCACATGTAGCCTTAATGCATAAAACCCCCAGTCTTGAACTTTTGTATGTAGAGAAGTGCGGTAAGTATATAATCAACAGACTGCAACAACAGTTTTGAATACTCGAGGAAAAGGCGGAATTCAATTTTTTTTTAATTTAATTTACTAAGACGAAGCTGTTTCTACGTCCAGTGCTGATAAACAGCCTGCGAACTTCGTGGTTTCACTAGCAGTCTGCTATTTCAGCTGCTACGGTTTCTAGCCAGGAGTGGAGGTAAGGGCTGAGCAGCATGCTACGTGTCCTGCCATTACTATTATCATTTTTAGGGGCGAAGCCCCTTAGTACCTCGCTTTGTCCGGGGCTTGGCGTCCGTGTACACAGTGTTGCGCATGCGCGAGGAGCATTGGATTGGATTTGGATTGTATTGAATTGAAATGGGTTAAATTAAATTGAATTGTATCGGATTGGATTGGATTGGAATTGTATATACTGTACATACACGTTGTCACTCAATGACATGCGCGAGTGGGCAACGCCACGGGTGATTTACGGTAAGAAAGATCCCCAGTGCTTCGCCCACTCGTCATCATTCACTTCGTGGAGATACGGGAATTTTTTTATTTCGGTATTTCTTCCACGGATCCTTTCCATGACAGGGAAAGGGAGAAAGCTTACGCCCCCTATAGCTAAGCATGGGGCGACTACAGGACGTTGTAGTCAGAATCGTTATAACTGATGCACAAAAATTACTGGGGCGTTAAATACCGTCTGTCCGCCTTAGTGGGGGCAACTATTTCGGCCACCTGTTAGACAGCTGCGGAGCAGGGGCTGGTCAACTTCCGGCCCAGCCTTTTGTCTACTTGGACGCAAATATTTTATTACCAAGCGTCGCTAGAAATATTGAAAAAAAAAGCGCGAAAGAACACTAGACAAAAGCGGATAACTGTCCACTTCAAGCGCTTACTATCAACTGAATTTAAAGCGGAGTTTCCTATGCCTCACTGTAGGCGTTCGCTGTCGCGCGTCAAAACGCACTGTGGGTAAAAAAAAAAAAAACTTTTAGAATGTTTTTCACAAGACGATGATGACGATAAGCGAAGACACGTCAAGTGCCTAAAGAAAAACTTTTCTCGTGCTGGGAATCGAACGTGGGTTCTTTGTGTTATTAAGCCGACGTCTATCAATCAAATCAATTGTCATCACTGTCATCTTCATGACTTGCTGAGTTTTCCACTGCCCTCTGGAGAATCCACATTTCCTACCACCTCCCCATATTTTCCAGGCATTGTCACTCTGTGTGTGCCCAATGATAGTCAACACAGAGTTATGCGGAAGAGCCGTAAAACCTAACGTGGCCGGAGATATTTCATTTCATTTCATTTATTTCCACCTCAAAGGCCCGAAGGCATTACATAAGTGTGGGGGGGGGGGGGGGGCGCACAAGGTATGATTTTTTTCAACCATGAACACAAACAGCAGAAAAAAACAGAGGATGGAAAAATAACGAAAAATGGCTCGACACACGGAGACTAGAAAAAAAAATCCAGGCAAAAGGATCCCTCTAAGCGACCATTTTATTCAAAAGGATATAAAATGCTTTTAAACCACCCAGCCACTGCGCTCGACACAATAATTTGCCCAGATATCTTGAAACAATAACAAAAAAAATAAAGACGCAAGCTTATACACCAACCTGCCCTTCAAGTTATCCCACTAGAGCAGGTAAATTTTTGCAGATTGTTGCGCATAAGATAATGGTTCATACACATAGAGACTCATTACCGATATGGCAGGATACAGAAACCGAAAGTTGAGACTGTTCACGGTGTCCACAGCGTGATTGTAGGACAAAAAACCGAATTCGAACCCCTACGGTAACAGTTGTGAAAAATCCGCGACCAAGTGTTTTTTAATAAGTAGCAGTGTCCTCGACGTTGCACATTTACGCATCTTCTCATCCATCGTTCCAGGCCCAGCGGATTGTATATAACGCATACAGTTAAGGTAAGCCGTTGTGGCTTTACGACACGCATAATATTCACCACCGACAATGTGCACGCCTCTCATGCAAGGCATTATTTTGAGATTTTTTTATTAGTCTGCACTTTTATTTACTTTTTGTAATGTTTTTTAGAACACATTCATAGCGTGATAGTCCAGCATGTGCTATTGCTTCTGCCGCGACGACAACAGCGTGTGTCATATCCCGGCGACTTTTCGAGAGACTCAGCAGGTGCTCTACTCTCAGTCAGTCGACTATCAACTTGGTTGCCCTCGCCTTCGAAAGCTAGTTGTTGGGAAATCTGTGAATAAGTGCTCTGGGCGGAAGTCGGTGTAGTGCAAGCATCACCACGATCCCGCGAAATGCTTAACTGGGAAAACTCCGACGAGATATCATCTTCGAAATCTGGATTGCCACTTAGAAAATGCTTCTCGGTTTTCGAGGTGGTCATTTCTTGCCTTGCAGTGAAGTTATTCATGCTTGACGCACTTTTACAACGTGTGTTTAAGAATGGTTTCTCGGATGAACACACTTCAAAAACAGCTGTAAGTTCTATAACGCTAGGATGTTTAGTGTCCCCGTCTCTACAACACTGAGGTACGTCACTCGCAGTCAATGGTGCCGAGTCAGACTCAAGACTTATTTTCGGTACTGGTGGTGCTTGGTGCAAAAGTTCCAAAAAGTGTTCCTTCTTTGTTGAGGTCGTTTTGTGCTCAGGCTGTCAGTTCTATGAACTGGCCATACATCCGCTTTGGTTGGTGAGGCGACATGATCTGCCGCAGGAAAAGCGCGCGCTTGCGCAGTATTTTGTAACTGCGTATTTTGCGCAGTATTTTGTAACTGCGTATTTTGCGCAGTATTTTGTAACTGCGTATTTTGCGCAGTATTTTGTAACTGCGTATTTGCTGAGAGAATAACCTTCTTTCTCTTAGGTTTCTCCGAAACCTGTCGCTTAAAGAACTGCTGGTATTTCTATCTTCGGGAGCTTCAATTGCTATCTTTGTCGTATCTTCCAAAATACCTGTATCATTAGAGCCGCTGGCAGAAGTCGTTTCACTCTCATACGTCCTGCATTTAGCGCCCTTTGTTACATTTTCAGGCACAATACCCTTCGGGTGCCCGTCTAGTTTTTCAGGCTTGCCCATAAAAGCAGGCTCGTTCTGTGTTGATGGCGTTGTGCGCTCAGTGCTGCAAATAAGCTTCTCATGCGATACCTCTGCTCCCGGCGGTGACAAAGCTGATTTTGAAAAGCTATCAGCTTGCACAGGGCCTTTCGCAGCAGAACTGAGGTTGTCAAGCCGTTTTGAAATGTTACTATCTTTACAGGTTGTGTTTACTCTGTTATTCTTGCTAGGCTGTAAGCCTGAGGATAGTTCACTGCATTCTTTCAGATCACTGTCATCTACAGAAGTACTGGTATTTTCAGCTTTAAGAGATGTTTCTTCCCGAACCATTGTGCGCGAGAAATTGCCCTTATCTAGGAAACCGATTAAAATTGTACCTTCCTTGCATGACGGCTCCGTGTTAAACTTCGAGGGCATAGCTATAGCGCACGCTTGGTCTGTCGCTGCTTCCATCTGTTCACTTGCAGACTGTTTCTGTGTGTATTCAGTGTTACTGCCAAACTGGGGACCTGTTTTTATAATCCCTTTTTCAAAGTCCTTTTTTGGACTGTTTTCGGTGTCATGACATTTTCTTTTGTCAGCGAGTTCCGCTTCTAGTTTTGCCGGATGTTTCTGGAAGGCGGCTTTTTCACCAGTATGCAAGGATGATCGCTCTTCTCCAGGGGATTCTCCTCCGTCGGAATGGTTTCCCTGAAATTAACACAAAATAGTGTGTTAAGAAAGACAACAAGCGGACATAGTTGAAGGTTACTAAACGTGCAGTAAGTGCTGTTAAAAAAAATAAAAACAGAACTGACAGCAAAAGTCGTTTTTGTTTAGTTGCCGATAATTCTTGTTGCTTACCTGAAGCGACACCTAAGGCGTAACGACGAGCATGTTCAGTAGATGTTTATTACTACTGAGTTCTTTAGTATGCTTTTTGAACACCTGGATTTACTCAGTACAGTTAATAAGTAACAATTATATATAAAAATTTCACGTGTAAATATTCGAGAACTGAGAGTTTCAAGATAAATTTTCTTTATGCGGCTGTTTCTGTCTGGCATGCACAGCCTGCATTGCTGCAAAAAAAATGGATAGAGTGCTCTGTATGCAAGAAAAATGTTAGTCACCCAAAGCTGTATTGTAAACAGATAGAGACTTATTCGCCCCTGAACCGATATATTTTCAATCAGTAATGCCGAGATTGCAGGATGCCGCCACAAAGAAACTTGGCTTTGGTAAGCGGAACCAAGGAGCTGCTGCGCATTCGGTCACGATCTTTGCTAAGATGCAAAACTCTTGAAGTGAAGTGACGTGATTAGGAACCTTTTAGCGGCAAATCAATCCTTATTGTGGCACCTCCTTTTCGGAAACTGTGTTACTACTTGACGCAACCACATGAGATGCCCACAAGGGCACTGCAGATTTTGACGTTGGTGACACTAAGAAGTGACCGTAATGAATGGAGCTTCGATAGCAAGAGCGTCGTGCCACGACTGTCAGTCGGACATCTGCACACACGTGCGCAACATGCATATCTCCCTCTCTCTTTGAAACGTCGGCGGTTGAAAAGATTGGTTGTTGCCAACGTTTCAGCAAAGAGACTTGCTTTCGTGAGGGCAATCTCTCGCCTGTCTGGCACGCTTTATATAGAGGTAGGTCACAAATGACTACCACCGAGTAGACCGGATGCTCCAACCCCTAAATCCCGCTCTTTCCTCAAAGCTCGAAAACTAGCCGGAAAAAAAACCAACTACAGATTTCATCTGAAAACGTACTCCTCGTATCTCCAAAGCAAAAAGATCCCAAAAGGCCTCCGCCTAAAAGTTAGTTGTGGCCTTGGTGAGCTCCCTCCAGAACTAGCTGCCAGGTGGCAAGGTATTCTCAATAATGCTTCGCTTTCCCTCCTAGAAATTCTTAGATACCACTGTACTAGCCAACTCAGCCTCTTCAACGACCAGATTGAAGCTCTTGCGCTAACTGAGCAGGAGAAAATAGATCTCAATATTTTTATAAATCGTAAGGAAAAGGATCATTGTAATAGGCAAGCGGTTAAGTTTCAACGTGACCAGCTTCCGTTGCGAATTACCGCTCGCACTGTAGAAAATCAGCCTCTCAATAGCCCGGACAATGGAGTATTAGGTCATGCAATGTTGCCCCTCGATACAGAGATTGCTTTAGTAGTACCTCATCCCCCAGCCAATAATCCTATAGAAAAAAACGAGCTCCCTCGCTACCGGCCCCAGCAACGTCATTGACATTTCCGAAACACTAACGGCCGACGAAAAAGGTATCCTAGAACGAGGTCTAACTTTCTGTCCCACAAATAACCGTGTGAATGAATACGAGTTACATAAAGATCTCACTGAATTTTCTCGAAGAATGAGACAAAGCGAGTTTTTTTCGGAAAAGCAGGATCAACCTGACATTAACGAATGCACCCTCCACCCTCCTAGCACTTGGACTCCAGATGTAGATCAATCTCCAGAATTAGATCTGTACTTAAAATCAGTATCAAGATAAATATTGGCAACAACCAAGCGATCAAACAAGCGCAAGAACCTAACTCCGTCGGAAGAAGTTACCCTGAATAGCCTATCAGCCAGAACCGGCACAGTCATAAAGCCAGCCGACAAAGGTGGTAGCGTAGCGTAGCGTAGCCCTTAGATAACGATCCGAGCCAGGAATACAGCCTAAAAATCCTTCAGAGCCTCACAGATCTGCGATCTAGAGAATTAATAACGACCACTGACTTAAATTTCATGAAACCGAATAATAAGCATGCAGGCCGTTTTTACCTCCTCCCAAAAGTCCACAAAGTCCCCGTAGAAATATTGTTCACTGCCGATATTCCTGGCAGACGTATAGCTCAGAATAACAATACCCCAACAGAAGCATTATCTCTGTTTCTGGATCATTACTTATGTGACATTCCGACTCTTCTTCCTTCATTCGTTCAGGACACCCCCCACTTCCTCCGCATAATAGAAGAGATAAATGAGGGTGGGCGCCTACCCAGTGGAACCCTCCTTGTTACTCTTGACGTTGCCGCATTGTATACAAACATACCTTTCGTCGAAGGAATTGAAGCTATTTCAAAAGCTCTATCAGAGAACTCGCACCAACATACGCCAGAAGTGTACATAACTTTGTTAAAACTAGTTCTAACTCTCAACTATTTCGAATTCGACTCTTCTTACTTTTTGCAAGCTTTTGGAACCGGCATGGGTACTCCATTCGCGCCGACCTATGCCAAAATTTTCATGGGGCAACTTGAAGCCACTCTAATAAGCTCTTTTCCGCATAAACCTCAGGTTTACCTCCGCTACATAGACGAAATCTTCATGATTTGGGAACACGGTCGCGCGACTCTAGAAACGTTTATATCTCACCTCAATTCTTCGCATCCGACTATTAAATTGTCCTGCCAGTATTCTGAAAAAGAAGTGAACTTCCTAGACACTACCGTCATTTTAGACAACGGTAAACTTAAAACCACGCTTTTTAGAAAACCAACTGACAGGCAGCAGTTCCTAGACTATAAAAGCCATAACCCGAGACACTGCAAGCAAGGGATCTTTGTATGACACGCCACCAGGCTTAGAAGAGTATGCAGTGATGACAGTGACTACGTAGAGCACCTAGATGAACTGAAGTCCACCCTTATTAACAGGAACCACCCCAAAAGCTCGCTTGATCAGGCGTACCAACGTGCATCTAATCTCAAAAGGGATGACGTGCTCAACAAACAGCGACAAAACGAAAGCGCCAGGCAGCCTGCCTTAATAACTAAATTTTCAAACGCCCTCCCAAACGTAAACAAGATACTGCGCAAGTACTACCCCATTTTAGCCAGTAACGACCGACCTAGAAAGACTTTCCCTGAAGCCCCAAGGGTTACCTACCGGAGAAACAGGAATCTAAAAGATATTTTAGTGCATGCTAAAACAGGGCCTTCAAAGCAACCAGTCATAGCCAGCTGCTCCCGCCCCAGATGCAAGACTTGCAGGCACCTGCAGACCGACTGCATTGTAAAAAGCACAGCCAGTAATTATGTCCACAAGATTAATTCAAGTTTTACGTGCACTTCATCCAACATTGTGTATATGTTGGAATGCTCAATGTGACACAAACAGTATATAGGCGAAACGAGTCAACCTATGAGCCTACAGTCTTAATGGTCACCGGTCAGATACTCTTAGCAAATCCTCCATAGCTGTAGCGCAGCATTTCAACCAACCAGGCCATAATATTGATGACCTTAAGTTGTATATACTTCAGTCAAACTTCAGGTCTCCTAGGGACAGGAAATACCGAGAATCCTATTTAATTCACAAATTCAACTCCATGGAACCTACTGGAATTAATGCGTCTAGGGGCAACTTGGAATCCTTGCGATATTCACCGGGAATGCAGAAATAGGCAATGTCTTGCATATACCTTATCCAAAGACTATTACCGCTCCCTGTGGTCCTTACCTGGTCACCTAATTTCTTTTTCTTTCATTCTTTAGCGTCTAGCTTAATACTCGCCCGCATCCCTCCAACCTTTGCTTATGGAATTCCATTTTATTTATTTTAATTTTCTCCCTTTTTTTACTCCGCGTGGTCTTGTGCCCCGTACGTCACTCTAACTTTATCTTTTCGTTTTTGAGTTTCAGGACAGGCCTGTTCAAGGAATGTTGCCGTGGGTGACACGTGCCATTTCAGTTGCCGGGTCATTGCTTTTTCTTTTGTGTGTGGGTTTGTGTGGTTTCCCCCCGTTATTTTTTTATGTTTTTCTTTTTCCCTTGACCTAGTTATTTCTCCCCTTCTCTATCTTTTCCTTTGACCTGAGGCTTGCAGATAGTTTCTGATAAGGACCCCACTCTCACCGCCTGGTCTGCTTCCAGCGGTTCTGAGAACCTTTCCGTATGCCCCGCAGCGGGTCAACAAACACCCACTCATCCTTTCTCTCCACAAATTCCGCGAATATCAACTACCGGCTCACTTCCCTGTGACCTACTTCTCGGCTTAAACTACACAACCTCCTTTGCCCCTCAATCTCTCCCCCGACATACTCCCAAACCAATCCGCTTTCTCAATTTCACTTCCTTATTTCCTTCTCCCCTCTCACCTGGGAACCTACCCCTATATAAAGCGTGCCAGCCAGGCGAGAGGTTGGCCTGATGAAAGCAAATCTCTTTGCTGAAACGTTGACAACAATCGTGCTTTTACCTTGTTCAAAGTTTTCATTTCTTGTGTCCTCTAACATCTTCAAAAGTTCAACTGCTCCGTACATACACACACACACACAGATATATATATATATATATTATATATATATACATATACAGAAAGAAATGCGGGCAGTCTACAACGCCAAAGGAGGCATAGGGGAATGGTTGGACTATATTTTTTTTACCGTTAGTGAAATTATATATATTTTTTCATATTAATTGAAGCGAGAAAGAAAGAAAGAAAGAAAACACGCGCCCAGAGTGGGGACCGAACCCACGCGGTTCGGTCCCCACTCTGGGCGCGTGTTTTCTCTCTTCCTGTCCTGTCTCTCTTCCTTTTTCTCTATTCACTGTCTCTCTTCCTCTTCCACCCCCTTTACGTCTCCTCGTGCCCTACCACTCCCACCTCGCGTTTGCACAATCTCCTTATATCACGTTCTCAGCACTCCCTTCTTCCCAGCCCACAATATTCTCTTCTTTATCTACTGTCGTACAGATTCCTCTTCCTCTATTTCCTTTCTCCATCCCCTTTCTCTGCTGGCTATGTTACCTTCCTTTTCGTTCTCGCTTTCTCCTCATCCTGTTTTCCCCCTCAGAACCGACATCTCCTATCGTTATCCCAGCCGCTTACTCGTTACCCTTGATCTTTTCTCCTCTCTCCTAATACTTGTCATCACCGATTTAACTCATCATCAGCGTTCCCTCCTTCCCTTTCCCTGCTGTCACTGCCCATTTTCCTGTGGTTGTACTTCTTCCAACGCCTTTCACTCCTCTATTTCAAACTCTATCTTCTTGTTCTTCCACCTTCCATTCCCACTGTACTCATACGCTGCTCTTCGCCTTCCTCCTTCTTTCTTGTCTTATATTCCACTCTCGCGTCCCATTCCAGTGTACACATGAGTACTGCAATTTGTCCGTGGGTGAGGAGTCACTTGTGTTTCACAAATCTCACGTGGGTCACACGCGCTACCGATGACCTACTGTTGGTGATTGGAGGCCCACCTACTGGCTATTACTGGTGGGTATCCAGCGAACAGTAGTGAGCAGACTCACCAGTTACAATAGACTAATTCGTGTTAGATACAGACTAAAATTTGAGGATTTACCTAGCGCGAGGAAGGCGACTGTTTTCAGAAACGATCAGACGCGCTGCTTTTTAGCTTCATCGCCTGGCTCCCATGTCTACTTCCCAGCCATTTATCTGAATTGGAATGGTATCTCATATTGAGCTAGAGCAGCTCTCGTTGTCCTTGATTTGCCCTGTTTTGCCAAAGTTTACCCAGACTAGACTACCCCGAAAAAAGGACAGCATGGAGATAGCGAGAGATGACGAGTACCGTCTGTGCGTACTGTTTTGGCACTGAAAGTTCTTTTGGGTAGCATGTTTTGATTATTTTTAATTGGCCTTTACAGGTGCTCGAAGGGGTGTTGAGTGGCAGGTAATCTGTTTGATTCTCCATTTAGCTATTATTTTTGGTTAGTAGACGGTAGCAGCTTGTTTGAATTACCCGTTGTGTTGAGTAACAGCGCGCCGAAGTTGTTGGAAACTGTATTTTGTTGGTGTTGAAGCGTACACGGCAATGTTAAACAAGATGAACAGTCAAGAAAAAGACGTGAATACAAGTTCGAAGCCAAACACATCCATACTGGTTAGTCATGTGTACGTACCACTCATGTCTGAAAGTTTCACAACCAGAAATAACATAGTATTTTGTAGCTCTCTCAATGGTCTCAATAGTCCGAAGTTTGCATAGGAGTTTGCATCTTGTGATGCTTAGTTTTGCAGTAGTAGTAATAAATGCTTGAAAATTCTTCGCCGCCTGCTAGACGCAGAAGATAGGTTACACATTTTTAATCGCTCATGTGGGTAAAAAGTAAGAATTACCGTGGTGAGATAACCTAACGGGATGGCTTCCCACAGGAAGAGCTTCCATTTTTGTGTTTTCCAAGTAATATAAAACGTGTTGTTGGGATTTGTCTTTGTTTCCAGGTTGGGAATCCTTAACTGGGAAATGTCCTTGTCAAGTGAAAACCACAGCTGTCTCTAGAAGGCCTAAACAAAGCTGAACCAGGTGCATGGCGCCTGGTGATGAAGGTGTATAGCTAGAAATAAGCAGCTAATGAAAGCTTAGGGGCACTAACTTTAAAGATGTTTCCTTTTGTTGTACACTACGAACGAGTGTTATTTGATGTCTCGTCTTGCTGTCTTTCACGCGCGCTATTTCAAAGCGAGCGTCAAGGAGCTCGTTAGTCAAATTGCAGGGCCCGGTTGCCTGGGAAAATATGTAGATAGTCCGGTTGGAGGACAAATTTCCATCCGTCGAGGAGGCAAAACCAGCTGATTGAGCGGATTCTGAACTTTTGATATCGTGACGTCGTGACGTCGAGCTTCGAGCTGACCAAATCTATTACATGAAGGTTCGGCACACCATTTATAAGCAAAAGACCCACAATCAAGTTAACAGTAAATCATCTGGCTACCATCTCAGGCATACATTACAGCACACTCCAAAAGTAAGAGCGAGCTATGGTGAGCAATCTTTCCTGTACCAGTCAACTGAAATATTAAATAACCTGGGAGAAAAATTAAACTACGACGCCAGTAAACTTACGTTTAAAAAACTAAAAAACAGGTCAAAGAAGTGTTACTTAAGTAAAACGCTTGCAATACTGATATATAATAAAGAGTTTGAAGTATATGTCTACCTGTTCCCCTAAAGGTAGAAATTACAAACAATTACAAACAAAATACATAATTACGTAATTGTGACATAGTAGTGTAACTGATGAAAGTTCGAATTACTGTTCGAACTGATGCGTACGAATTACTGTGTTTATGTGTACACTGTGACCCTTCTGTAAATGTTAACCTATGCTTTGTATAATACGTAGGAAATGTAGTAATCACTTTGCTTTGCGCTATTTCTCTGTTACGATTGTGCTATTATGCTTAAATTTGTGAACAGACGTGTTATTATGTACGCTGTAAATCGGGTGGCTGAGGATTCTGTCAGGCCACGTTCGCCTTTAGTCTCAGCCTCCCCTTGGTTTTGCCAAGAAATAAAAATCAAATACTCAAATACTCATAATTCGTCGTGGCAGAACGCCTACCCTTCGGGGCGGCTATGTTCCGGGAGAGGACACGTGGGCGATGAATGCACTGATGTGTACCAGTGCAGGCTCTCTTCTAGGTCATCGTCTCCTACGAGTGCAGATGACGCACCTAAGTCTGCTCGTCTGCTGCGTTCCAGTCCGAAAACACACCTGAAGTGAACTCCAAGTCTTTCTAGTTAGCAATGAGGGTTCCAGGGGTACACCCTGCACTCCTAAAACTAAGTTCGTAATCTTGGACCTTACGTGGACTTAAAAACCGCACTCCGACTCTCAAGCATCACGTGTCGACTGAGTATAAGGTCAAAACTTTTGAATTCGGTCATTCAGGTGGTTTGTTTTTATAACTTTGCATTAGACCCGCATAACATGTTTAAGTAGCTATTCACTCGAGCTTGAGATCAAGATCTGGACATCGAAATTTCATCAGTTTATCCGCCTATGGTTGCGCATGGCTTCAAAACGGCGTTGATTGAGGTGGTGGTCTTTGCATTGTATAGAAAACAAGAAAATGGCGCAACTTGCACAATTGCTGCAAGGCTGGAAAAACAGCAGTGCTGGCGGTCCCTCTCCTTTCGTTGGAGACAATATGACGTGCTGTGCCCCTCGCATAGTCTCCATGTGAAGTGCAGCAGCACCTCACAGGTGAGAAAATCCATGTCATGCGCAATAGCACCTCACATGAAATTATGAACTTGCCACTGAGTTCTCCATCACTGGCAGGTCCCTATCCGCAGGCTTTCTCATATCTCCCAAAGTGGACGGCGTTCACCCGCACTAGAGCCGGCGGCAACCAGCTAATCAAACTCGGCGTCTGTAGCGCGAGTTTCTCTGTTTTCCGCACTCCACGCTCGAACTCACGTGAACAGTTTTTCTGGTCCCTTTCCAAGCTCCTCACGTGGCTCTAAGCCAATGCGCAAGCCTGAACGACGCCGGGTGCGCAGTATATTTTGATATATTAACAGCAGAGCTGTTTAAGCTTTTAGTTGCGCCATCAAGCGTTACCAGAAAACCATATAGAACAGGGAGAGCAAGAAGGACGGGACAAAAGAAGAATTAACGACGACACAGCGCTGAACTCTCAACTGAATTTTATTAAAAAAAACATATTTATATACTCCACTTTGAAGAGCCACGTGGCTTCCTATCTTCTTATCCACGATTTTAGCACAAGTAAAGCGTTGACAGACTGCACATGCCAAATGCCACACAATGCACACTGCACCAGACAGTGACACAAACTCACTCTATCACCTTGGTAAATGCGATTACAATAGACAAAATGCACGTGCCAAGGGCCACAGTAACGCGCACCGCGACCAGTCAAAAACACATATTCACTTTCAGCTAACGACACTGACGGCACGATGACGCACTTGTCTGTGTTTTTTCTAATTTGACACGATTCCATTATTTCCCGTACACGTTGGTCCTTGTGCTTAGCAATTACTACGATGTCTTGAAAGACAGGGACACACCCACACTTCGCACAATGCTGAGCAACATGGAAATACTTGTCACCTTGCAACGTGCACTTGTGCTCCAAGAGTCTCAGGTTTAGGTAACGCCCCGTTTGCCCGATATACACTTTTTGGTGGCACGAAAAGGGGATCATATACACCACTGTGCCACGCTGCAGGGAACGAATGGCGACACGTGTTTGACTTGACAGCGTGTATGCTTGGCGGCTCCTGATACCTTGTCAACTGCGTTGCACACTCGACTTAATTTATTTGGCGCAGAGAACAATACGTTTACTCCGTACGTTCCAGCTACATTTTTTAATCCATGTGACCATCTGTCTACGTAGGGCATGAGAGAAAATATTTTCTTTTTAGATTCAATCTGGCCGTTTTCTCGCGTCAGAGACCCACATTTCACCCATTTATGAACTTTTCCTACCGCTTGACGCAAAACTTGCTTATCATAACCAGCCTTCCTCAACCTCTCCATTTGCGCACTAAAACTGTTATGATACTTATGCGCACAGGATTTTGCAAATACGTTGCGGAGATAGGAGACAACTATGCCTGCCTTCACAATTTTAGAGTGCCCAGAGCTGAAGTTCAGTTCAGGCTTTTGTGACTTAGGGCTGTACTCCCACCATACATGATTAGTCTGAAGAACCAGCTTAAGATCCAGGAACTGGATTTGGTTTTCTTTTGGAAGTTCAAACGTGAACTTAAGGCTATGGCCACACTCCTTGAAAACTTTCAGGACATCAGGCACCCTACTGACAACGTGACATGGTTCCGTAACAATAAGGAAATCATCGACGTACCTAAACACCTTTGTGCACATTCCGTGTAGGTTACATTCAAGAGCCCTGTCCACTTTCGATAGGAAAATGTCACTAAGGACTGGACTACCTTGGAAGCTAAGCAGATGAATTGTACGCACTGAATTGTAATAAATTGTACACACAGAAAAGCGGAATGTGCATAGGGCATCACTTAAAGGTAGCACCTGTTCCGAGGTAGCGCCAGCTCTACTTCCCAGAACACCCTTCCCAGCGTTTGTGGCATGATCTCTCGCGTGCTGTTTCTCCTCGCCAGTTCACATGCGTTGGCACGTTAAGTGGAGTTCGCGCCACAGACGCCGAGTTCACGAAGCTGGTTGCCGCGAGTTTCAGTGCGTGCTAACGCGGTCCATTTGGGTGAGATTTGAAAGCCTGCCGACAAAGCTATCCAAATCTGCCAGTCATGGAAAACTTTCAGAGGCAAGTTCGCAAATCCATGTGAGGTGCTGTTTCACCTCACATAAATTTTCTCACCTGTGAGGTGCTGCTGCAGCTCACGTGGAGATTATGTGAGGTGCAATAGCACCTCGCATGGTCTTCAACGAAGGGAGAGGCGCCGGAGTTCTGCTGTTTCTGTAGCCTTGCACCCCTAGTACAAGCTGCGCCATTTTTTGTGGACGCTTTTTGTGAACGCCATCGGACGAAGCTCAATTTTAAAAAGCTGTGCTGTTAAAATATTTTACACAAGAAAATTCAAAGGCAATCTTCACGATTTAACTTTTTTTGCCCCACTATTTCTCAATATACCAATTACAATAGAAAAACATTCTCTTTCGTTAGAAACAACAGATTTCATCAAATTTTATCAATGAATATGCTTAAACAGGGCTTAACTTTGCGCAGAACTGATCAGAGAATAGTGTACCTTCGCCCTTACATCACCTCGCTCGTCTTCTCGCTTTGCAGAGTCCACTGAAATGTCCTGCAAAAAAACAACGTTCCTCTTGAATGATGTTGATATCGTTTTTTAAATCTGATTCCGGGATTGAATGTTTTGTAACAGAGGAGTATGCGGTTACATTCCTATATTTACACGTGTATTGAGCTTTTGAACCTGATGTTCATTCAGCAAGTGCAAATGCTCATAAAAAAAGACCAGAAGGCTTCTAATCAACATGACTGGTGTAGCGCACAGATAGTTTATCCTAAAATGATGTCAACAAAAAGAACCAGCCGGTGTCGTGAAGGCACCAAATAAGGTACCACAAATTACGTTTGTGGTTCCTGTCATCCAATACCTAGTCTAAGAGGAATCAAATGAGTCAGAAATTCTCACCTGTGGCACCTCAGATGAATCCTGCCCATCTTTCCCAGTCCATAGTGGATCGGCAACCTTTTTGGGAGCAGCTGGGTGTGTCGAGTTACTGGAGTGTGAAGTCCTAAACGGGTACTCTTTGGTATCACAATGAGCGTCAACGACGGGGCTTGCCTCTTCTTGGTCCAAAAAAACAGGGTACTCTCGCAGATAAGCCATCACCTTCCTTTTGCTCAGACGGGAAACAAGGATGGAAGGCAGGTATTTCAAGACATCATTCCATGTGACTTTGTCCTCGCTCTTTGCCCACACTTTTGGCGGGAGGCACACCCTAGCAAACAGAGCCACCATAAGGCAGTAGAGGGGCTGTGTAGAGCACGGTTTCTCCAAGAGATCCTTCACCATTTCGCGACATTTGGTGTCGACTAAACGAGTGGTAAACTGGGTGTACATAAGATCTTCACTTATCTTCTTTTCCGAGCATGATTCTTCGAAGGCAGCAAAGGCTGCAAGCAAGTTTCCAGAAGACATAAGCTCAAGCCATATCGGGCTGTCTGCTCGAACTTTATGTTGCTGAGGATCTGGACAGGACTTTGAGGCGCCCTTTGCAGCAGGGTGGCCGACTTGCGCACATGCTTTTCGCGGGGGGCCCTGCGACGAAAAATTGGTCAACGAAGGTTGAGTTTTCCTTCGTAGCTCTTTTCGAGCCAAACAGTGTACGTAAGTGAAAGCAAAATCACAGACTTTTCGGATTTTTATAAGCCACGGAAAAATGACTTGTAACGTCACCTGAAGCAGACCAGAAACTGATTTGTTAGCGACTGCTTCGTGAACTACTCCAGTTAGCAATTAACGAATAAATTGCTGTACTGTTGCGGAGACAGACAACCGACTTTTTGGTGTATATGCTCTATATCCCAAAGAATAGGGCATCACTTAAAACACCTCGAAGCGACACGGATTTTTTGGTAGGTACTAAGAACGTTTGACACCTTAATATTTAGATCTACAAGCATCAAGTGTGCTGCCAAGACGAATGCTAGCAACCATAACACTGAGCCGTCTGGCAACGTACTTTCAACTATATGAGGGGTGAAAAGAAGGATTTAAAAACTGGTCCTCAAGCGAAACAAAAATAAACATTCTCTTTCCTATCCTTTTATGTGGTTTGTAAATTTCGCATTGAAGCCTAAGAATCTGTGTGTATACGCATAATAGTGCCACGTTTAGTCACAACATGGTGCCACCTTTCAGGATTCAGAAAGTTTGGTGCAAAATTAAAACTACTTCGACCAAGTTATTTAGATATTACTTGTGGTTACCTCAATATATCAAAGACCAGAAGTTATATGAGATAGAGGACATTCACTCCACAAAAATTGGTTGCCTGTCCTTTAAATTGCGCGTGCTTCTTCAGCGGGTCACTGAAGTGATTTACAGTTGTCCTATTACGAAGACCATGTTCGCAATTTCCCCAGCCTATCTGCACGCATCTTTTAAAACGAAACATTTTTTTATTTTTGAAGCCGGATATGACGACAGACAAGAAAAATCTAAGGCTAAATTTGGCGTAATGTCAGGATCTCAAAAAACAAGCTGCGCGCAAATTAACGGGAACAAGAACATATGAAGACAGCACAAGCGCAGACTCGCAACTAGTTTTATATTACACACATCAAAGCCTTATATGCCCAAGCGCCCAATCGACACGCCCCACATGCGTCACAGTTCTCGGCACACTCATCCGCACGCAGAAAAAGAAAACCAAAACCGTAACAACAAAACCAAAAACAAACTTTGGGGCGCAAGAATGGCAAAAAACAGCGAAGATAACCGCATCACAAATAAGTAAAGACCCCCACGCCTCTCCAAACCCCAAACACGCATGCCTAGAAGAGGCACCGAAACGGCGCTCAATGTGCATCTAAGTATGCGACTTCTCGACTAAGCAGGGCGATAGACGGATGACTGATGCAATCGGAACCAGCTTTTATGATGTGGCTGGCTTCTACAATTTGTCGCCTTTGCTGGTTATTACGTCGGAATAAGAAGGCTGTGTGCTCAAACAGAGGAACACAATCAGGAATGCATGCGCGGAAATGGGAAGACAAGTGGCTGAGGTCACGTTTTCTTTGAATAGTTATGTTCTTTCAGCCTGACAATTAAACACCGTCCCGATTGGCCAATGTATACTTTCCCAAGGCAAGTGGGACCGAATAAACGATCCCCGTAGCACAGGGTACGACTTCTTTTGGTGATTATTACCACATGTCCCCTGACGGTTTTTTGACTTTTTGTTCACTCTTAAACATATGTTACCCAACGTATTAGGAGCCGAAAACGCCACGCTCACGTGATACCGCCCTGCCACTTTTTTTATTCCGTGCGAGATCTTATGAACACAGGGCACCACGGCAAAGTTTTTGGGTTTTTCTTCTGGTATTTCGGCCTCCTTGTCAGACTTTACCAACTTTAGCAGCTTTTCACTGGCTCTGGAAATTTTATGATCAGGGTACCCAGATTTTGCCAGCTTCTCCACCTGCTCTAAGTCGCTGGTGGCCATTGAATGCTCGCAGGATTTGGATATGGCCGACTTCAGTCAAGAAAGGGGTTTTCCCTGCTTCCCCACTTTTGAGTGTGCCGACTCAAAGCTTAAAAGTGGTTTAAACAACCTCGGAGAATACTTGTAGCACACGTGCCCTTCTCTGAAAGTCAGCCGTAAATTTAACTGATCCTGAAATCCAAGCTCCTGAATCTTGATGAGCCATATATAAGGTGTTCCAGAGTGACCTGTTTTTTCTTTTTAACTGAATTCCTTCCAAGTTTGACAGTCCTGACCTTGTAACCTCTGTTCACCTGCTAGGGCCGAGCAGACAACTGTGGCCGCATGGCTGCTTTCATGTTGAGAGATCACTGAGCCTGGCACCAGCTAACCGATGCCAACAGGCCTATAACAGTCTGTTTGCATCTTCCATTGACATTTTCTGCAAACACGTTTCTTTTTAACGCTCCTTGAAAAATTTGGCATTTTGAATGCATATGTTGTAGCGAAGTCGCACATGCACTTCTCCCTCTGTTGTGTTTCTGCGGCAAAAGCAGCACCTTGGTTATGCTTGTTCGTGCTGATTAGGGCATCCTCTTCACACAACTTCCGAGCTCTAGTTGTTCAAAAAATGCTTTGGCTTCTTTAATAACCCTCATTCTTTGTATATATCGACATTTTTTTACCCATTTTTGATATATTTCCCTTTCTACATGTTGTCCCTCGTATGCCTTATATTCTTGTATGCACCACCCGATAAAGCCCTTGCGTTTTTTCTGAGCACTTCAAAGAATAAATAAATAATAAATAATAAATAAATAAATAAATAAATAAATAAATAAATAAATAAATAAATAAATAAATAAATAAATAAATAAATCGCAACCCCCACTTATTGGAAACCCGGCGGACCATCCGGCCCCCCTGTTCCCCCACCTTCGGTCTCCGCCTTCAGCACCCACCGACGCATCACTATGACACGCACCAAGCAGATGGCCCGCAAGTCCACCGGTGAGAAGGCCCCGCGCAAGCAGCTGGCGACCAAAGCCATGTGCAAAATGGCTCCGGCCACTGGAGGCGTCCAGAAGCCGCACCGGTACAGGCCGGGTACCGTCAGTCTGCGGGAGATCCGCCGCTACCAAAAGCCCACGGAGATGCTCATTCGGAGATGCTCATAACATACACTTTTGTGTCTCCTCTTTAATATTTGTGACTGAAAAGCCCCAGTACTCTGATCTCGTCGCATTCGGGTGTGGATCCACTGTGAAGGGAAAGGTTGATTTTGGTGGTGCACTTTGGTGGCGGGCGCATGTGCACGAATTCCGATGTGGAAGGGGAGCACTGAACGCCACAGCGACGGGTTTAGTCACCCACAATGTCCGCCGCTTGCTGGTAGTCACCCTCAATGCCTGCTGCCGAGCCGTGTGGCGCCCAGATGGTGATGTCGCAGACACACATCGCAAGCCAGATGCCTTCAACTTTCACCAGCTGAGCAGGGATTTTTACCATTGCCAGATTGAATAGGAGGGGCGAGAGGATCGCTCCCTGCGGGGTCCTTCGCATGCCTAGTTGGTAAAGGCTGTGTTCCATGCCCTTAATCCGAATGTGTGATTGTCGGTCAGTGAGGAATTGCTTAATATAGTTGAAGGCACTCTGGCCACAGTACTGTTGTGATAGAGGTGTTAGGATAATTTCATGGGTTACGTTGTCAAAGACCCCTTCAAATTCAAAAGAGAGGACAACTGTGGCATTGAGGGAAATACTCGACGCGATCGAGGATCTCACGATCGAGTTGGGGCAAGACATCCTGCGCGGGCCGGTTCGGGCGGAACCCGAACATGGTGTCTGCAAATGCATTTTTGTTCTCCAAAAACTCGGACTGCCTGTCGCACACCATTTTCTCCATTAATTTTCCCACACAAGAAGTAAGGGTGATGGGGCGGAGGCTGTCTGTGTCAATGGCTTTGCCCATGAAGGTGACTAGGTTGGTCTTCCAACCAATCGGGCGGGGTGTTTCCCCGAGCCAAATGGAGTTGATATAAGCAAGGAACATGATGTAGGCCGAGTCGGGAAGATTGGCCAGTATTTTAACTGTGATTGTTTGCTAATTTTTGCTAGGGACGCCTTCAGGTCGTATAGCTAGAACGGTTGATACAGCTCCGCGTTCTCGGTGCCTGCATACGATTACGCGGGCACTCGGGGGTACTCCTGTGTTCATATGTATTGGAGTCGCAGTTTGGATGCCAATTTCGTCGTGCCTTTATCAAAGCCGTGAATCAGTCGTTGGAGATGATTTTGTGTCTCTGGTTGAGTTTGAATCGGATTGATGAAGGCGCAGCAGGGACGCCAGGTACTCCGGCTGGGCATTTTTCTCGTGGCCGTGTTCGATCGGTTCGCCCAGTTACTGTTCCCGTTCACACTAGCAGCGAAAGCAAGCGAAAGTGACGGGAATTTTGTCGCTTCGTTGCGTGGCGACAAAAATTGGTCCCGACCAATCGACAAAAATGATCTTCGCGCGACAAAACGACGGAATTCCTGTCGCTTTCGCTGGCTTTCGTCGCTAGTGTGAACGGGTCTTTAAGAGTCGGCGAGCTGGGACGCGTACTCCGCCGCTCGTTGAGTGAGCTTGGTGATGCAGATTTTCAGCTTTCGATCATGTTTTTGCCGACTCCATCGGGGGACGAGGCTGGGGCGAGCAGCCCAGCGGTGCAGGAGGTCGTCATCAACCTCTGCAGCCGCCTCCGAGAGTTGAATGTGGGTTTCTGTGGAGCGAAGGGTAGAAACGAATTGCTGGAACCAAGCGCGGTACCCTTGCTCCTTAGTGGGGGTGGAATTGGTGTATGTTTGTCGAAGTTTAGTTCAGTCGGGCAATTTTGCGTCTGCGTAAGCGGCTTGTGGCGGCAGCGCCTCCTCAATGCGCTCCGTAGATAACATTGCGTGCTAGTTGGGTGCGGTCGTATGTGCTTTACTGTGAGCACTGGGGGGCTTTTGTTGCGTTTATTCACATGTGCTTTACTTTACACACAGTCGAAGCCAACGAACTTGATCGGATAGATAATCTGTCGCGCGCATGCACGTTACGTACGGTGGGGTTGTCTTCTACCTTTCCTCAACGCGTCGGGGTTTTAATTGCTTGTTTTTTGTCGCCCATCAGCAACCTCTCGAAACATAACCAGCGCGCAGCTTTTTTCTGCTTCTATCGGAAAGTATATTATAGTTACGAGTCTCTAAACAGAAATAGTCAGTTTCTGCTTTTATTTCCAAGCCTGCTGAAATAATTTTTTTTATTAAATCACCCCTCCGCTCGGTTCACAGCTCTGCTGGACATGTAAGTAGGTATGTAGTGAATGTGTGCGACTAGACTGGGGATTTTCAGAATAAAGTGGTGTGGCGAGTACATCAAGCAGACTGCTTGCGCAGTGCCTCAGTATGTGCAAACATTTCCGCAATGCTGCGATTATACTTAGTCTTTGACGGCAATAAATATCAACATATTCTGCAAGCTTTGCCAGCTGTTGACTGGCAGATGCAACGCATGGTCAAATGTCGTGAAAGAGGTTAGCAGTCGCGGTGCCATACCTCATGTCTTTCTTTTAAAAGCAACTCTCCCCTTAAATTGACCATGAAGACAAAGTACGACATTGGTCACATTGGAAGAACTAGCCTTTCGTAACTCACCCAGCTCCACTCCAGCCACGAAACACGCCTTTCTCACCAAGAAACACACAAATGTAAAAAAAATGTTTTCGGATTTCACAGCGCATTGACGCAATGTGGGCAGGAGGGATTTATTATGGGCCAGCACTGAAAACTGCTTTTATGGGTGTTCGCACTGCACGTTCGTATCGAAATGATGCAATCCAACGGAACTAGAGGACGGTTGCCCTGCCATGTTTCTTTGCGGTGGCCTATAGATAGGAGGCCTCCAAGCGCTAAAACAAGATTTGTGACATACTAAAACAATTGCGGGAAAGTGGCTGGGAAGAGGCTGATGCTTTATATTGTTTCCTTTATTACCTCCGTTATTTGTTTAAAGTTTGCGATAAAACTGTCGCCATTGTTATCGGGACAAAGGAGTCTTCTTAATGAACCAAACTTGTGTGTTGTCATTATGTTCCCTTTAAGCCCTTGGATTCATAACACGCTACAAAAACTGCATGCAAGGGGCCGCTCCCCTTGGTGCTCTGAACGCGTTCACAATCGCAGTCTGAAATAGCAGTTTGGGCATTCTGATGCGGTTCAACCGGCGCACAACAATGGTTCTAGAACAGGTCTAGCGTGCCTTACGCCCGTGTATCATGCCTCTGTGTTGCCTGGGCAGTCTCAGTAATCCTTCTGTGTTTCATGCCAATTAGACCTTTGTCTCCACTGCTCTGGTTTTAGAGCAGAGGTGTATGCGGCTACCCTTCCCCCCCGGTTTTCATGCCGGTGCAGCCGCATTACATGGAACCGCTCCTGGACTCTTCCCCTACTACCGCCGACGCCTCTTTTACACTTTTTATATCCCTCGCCACCACCCCTGGTTCTTCCACAATTTGCGTAATCGGCTGATGGAGGCGGTAGCGCCGTTATCAGCAGTTTAATGGTGAACTCGCTTTGGCAAGGACGCGTGCCGTGCGCTCGTAGGAACAAAGCGGGAGCTGAATGAGCGTGGGCTCACATCGACCTTTGAATTAACACGAAAAAAAACAGAAAGCCAGCACCGCATAACGTGCACTCGCCGCCGTTGTCACATAAAGTTCCACCTCGTCGAGTTGCTCTGAATCCCTCCCGGGTGAAAATCAATGTGACCGCTTGGAGCGCCGACGTAAGCCTATCATTCTTGTTCAGCTAGAAGGGCTTCCTGAGCAGCATTTTCGCCAGTGTTTTTCACGCCTGAGCACGCGCACATGACCTGTTTTCTGTGTATGCGTGCTCGGGTGCGGGGTGGTGGAAGGAGGGGGTATGCACGCGCAGCTGGGCTTCACGCCTTCATCGATGACATGTCCGTTGTGCTGGTGGGAGATTTAAACGTGGTCGTCTCACGGCCGAATGCGATATGGCTGCTGTCATCCGCGGCCAGCGGTTTGGGTTAGTCTGTTACACCACCAAAAGGGGGGGCGGGAGGTCGAATGGCTGTGGGCACACGGGCAGTAAAATACCTGCGACGCGAGAGGGAAACGGATAGCCCCATATTTGCCCGTCACACTAAATCTCGAGTCCTCCAAGTTTCATGCAGCTAATTGGTTAGGAATTATGCTAGGAGTATTGTGGTGTTGTCATCGACTTCACTATCTGCTTCTATGTTTTTATGTAATGTAGAAGCCTACAGAAGGCAACTTCTTTCCCTGAAAATAAATAGTTGTTAGTTGCGCATTGTCTGTCTTTCTTCCTCTGTCTATTCAGCGCAATTTTCGTAATTTATTTAAGAACAAACGTGTATTGTTTCGCGCATTCTGTGGACCGCGCCCAGCTTCGCTGCTTACCTTCTTCGCAGCGTGGAATAGCACTGAATTTTTTTGGTTATCCCGGCATATTGATGAGGCTGTTGGTAGACAACTCTGGTTTATAAAGCGGTTACCTGTCGCGCGCTTCCTGTAAGGTTGAAGACACTTGTTTTAATGAGAACACTGACGGGCTGATGCCTTTAAAGTTTTTAGAGCAGGATCTTTACTAGGCTATATTATTCAACGTCATGCATCCCGTCGCAATGACGTTCTGCCGCCGGTGCATAAGCTATATCTTTTAAATGCAGAGCATTTCAGTAACTCATGATGTCACCCACGTTGACGTCCGTAGTCGTAGTCCGCACCCCTCCCCCTACACTATATAAAAAAAAATACTATCCGGCGCCTGGTTTCGATTCGTCGACACGGCGGGCGGAACGCAATGTACATGGTGCTCTACCCACTGCACCACAAAGCCGACACAGAATGGGAGGCTACGAACGCGCCTTTTATCCTTGACTCATTCAAACTACGTCAAGATGCTGCTGATACAACGCATTCACTACCACCAACTCCCCAAACACTAAACGTTAACGCAATACACCTACCCCATATGCGACGCTTTTACTCGAGTCCCCCTCGCGGGGAGATGGGCCCAATTTTTTTTCTTATGTCTTCCCTTGCTCGCAGCTTCACCGCTGCAGTACCATGTGACTAGGCGAGGGTGAAACGGCTGTTTCGCTTGTGTCCTATCACCCAGCAGTGGCTGGACCGTCTGTGCGTGTGGTTCAGCGCAAGAGGGCCACGTGAGCAGGCGAGGGTTTAACGACCGATATGTGAACATACTGCAACGGCTGAGCTCACATGATCAAAGACTAGAGAAACGCGCGATGTAGGCACACGAAAGCGTCGCTTTGCCGGCCGCTTTGCCGGTGCTTAAGTCTCGCCATGTAAGCCTCAAATCTCACCATCTAAGACCTAAGTCTCGCCATGTGCGGCCCACCAGCTTGGCTGTCTGTATGCCCTTCAGCGCATGCAAAATGATGAATCCAATTATCAAGTAGGGATAGCTAGACGCCCGACTCGTAAACCTCAAGCACAAGCTAACTTTCACGAAACAACGGGTGCACAGTTTTTGCTTTTACCTGTGATAAATAGGTTCAGAAACATTAAACCTGAGCCCTTTTTTGGGGCTTCAGGAGCTCAGACCGAGATTGCGGAAAAGCAAGGACAACGTACTTTTATGGTGCTTACACAAACTTTATTTCTTTTTAATTCGACGACGAGCCTAAATATAATAGTATTTTTTTAAACATTTCGGGGAAGTACAAAAACAAACCCTTTAATGTTGCAGGGCGGTAGGAAAGGTAAAAGAGCAACAAAAATCGACTTTCACGACGTTTTCAACAACGCAACAAAATATTTCTTTTAATTAATTGTGCGAACAACCCAAAATTTAGAACGTACACTTGAGGAAGGTGCCATGCAGTGGCAACTAGCAGCTTTACAAAGCTAATCGCATTGGTTCTGGTTTTATGTATTCTATCACGGATATCCCCCTAGAAAGTGTTACCGGAGACGCGATTTGTTTAGCGTCGGAATACAGATGTTATTTTTTTCGCAGATGCCAAGCGAGGAAATAGAAAGCGCCAGAAAGTACATCAAAGCACTTGCCAATTAATGAAAACAAAGATGACAACGTGTAGGAAGTTATATGCAGTACGGCACTGAATGCTGATATAGGAAAAGGAGGCACGCCGACTGGAGCGAGCTGGTCAGACTCCTGGGGTTCGGCAGGGATTGCAACGGAACCCTTCGCACGGGTACGTGCTTTGTGTCGTCTAGAAGAGGCCTGAGAAGCACGAGAGACAGAAAGAAAGGAAAGGGTTTTAGCTTTTTTTACGTATTCGATAAGCCTAACAATAAACAAGGCAAATTAGACTTTCAAGCCGCTATCTGACTTAGAAATTTGATTACGACAAGATAAGTCGCAGATGAATGTCACTGATGAAGAAATTCAAGAGAAAGCTTTTCTATAAACAACTAATCCAAAGGAGCTTGAACATTATTTTAGAGCAACACGATATGCGCGGACTTTTACTGAATCAGCCAAAAAAATGAAGCTCCTAGGCCAATTCGAACTAGGGGCTAGACGAGGTGCTTAAACTAGGCCACGGAGAAAAACAAAAGTTTAGTTTACTAAAAAAACCACTTTGACAATTTAGCACTGATAAAACTTTTAGCGCACGTCAAACAGCTAAGCTAGATATTAAGAAAAACACATGAAGTAGTGCCAACTGCGCAGCGACTTTACGGCGAATTCACTACGACGGTACGGAATATTGTTTGGGCGCTTCGTGGCTGTCGACCAAAGTCACCGCCCAGAAACATCACTGGGCGACCGTAATGGGGCGTCTGGTTTTATTTTATTACATCACTTGAATTCTAACGTGAAGGCTATCTTGAGCGCTGGGCATGCGCAATATTGGCATGCGCAATATTACATCCCAACTGACAATATTACACGAATGTAGGGGGGAAATTATTTTCAATATATATTACAAAGTTTTTAAGTATCTCAGGAGGTTTCGATATCAATTGCGATATTTAATTAAAAAAATGAAGGAAGCTCACACTAAAGCAGAAAACTTGAAGGTAGGAAGGCAGCACGCAACCTTCACGAGGGCTTAAATCCCCGATTGCAACCGATCTGCTTCTTGTTAGCTGCCGTAACAACCTTCACCCCCCACTTGTTGCTATAAGGGCGAAGAAGAAGGAAATCGAGGAAGCAGAATGAACGAACGGAACGCGCACATTTAGACTAGGCGCCCGCACGGGTGAACGTGTGCCCTATCACGTGTTCTGTGTCGAGCCGGTGGCGTGATTCCTCTCCCCACAGTCACAGCCGAGTGAGAAAGCCGTTTGACTCACGGTCGCAGCCGAGTTGGTTGATCTCCCGGACAAAGGTTCGAATTCTGCCTGTGCCAGTAATTTCTTTCTTTAAACTGAGTTTTCTGAAACACTGGAATCAACGAATCTTCGTTGTGAATACGTGAACATTTTTCATATCTATTGCACTTGTTCGATTAAACGGTCTTT
The DNA here is from genome assembly GCA_013339765.2 of Haemaphysalis longicornis. Classification (NCBI taxonomy): domain Eukaryota; kingdom Metazoa; phylum Arthropoda; class Arachnida; order Ixodida; family Ixodidae; genus Haemaphysalis; species Haemaphysalis longicornis. The sequence continues at coordinate 126,367,912 of CM023455.1, forward strand.
CGCTGGCGAAATAAGGCTTAGTGAGCCACCAAAACCTAGTTCTTCGAAACTAAAGGAAGTTGTGTTTTGTCAACCTGGCCCTTTTCTGAGATGAAAGACTTGGTTTGGAGCGTGTAAATTTCCCTGTTTCTATTCGATTTATCAGCAAATTCACGCCCCCCCCCCTTTTGAAATACACCTGCATATCAACCATATTGCGATATCCGTTTACACCTTCCTGAATAGGTTTACGTAAGTTTCAACGCAGCAGAAAAAATACGAACTAGAAATGAGTTGGAGAAGCTACGTGAGGGGTGCTGTTCACCTAAGGAAGATCTAGTAAAAATGTACCCAGACATATAAACATCCACTGAATGCATTGGCCTAAAAAAGCAACTCTTGTTGGACTTAGTATCAACATAGAAATTTTATACAAGTTTAACAGGAATCAGAATTTGCTGAAAAGTTGCGCACCCTGTGTTATCGTATCTGAATAATCAAATTACAAAACCGAGGTTTCCTCACAGAAATGAATTTCTGACAACTTTGATAAATATAGCAATACTAACGGTAGCATAGCAGGGCCAGATGTCTGGATGTCAATTCAGAAATGACAAGATTTTTCCAAGGAAATGAAAACGTTTATTTCATAACAGACGTTATGCCGCAAGCTGCAGAGCAAAAAATGAAAGTCCGAACAAAGCTCCGCCCGCCACCAACATTTTGGGTAACCGCTTCATAACAGTCACCATCACACAGACAATCAGCAGAAGTGGCGGAAAGCAGGAACAGCGCCTCCGGCAGTATGGCGAAGGCCGACAAAGGCCCACAGTATCAACAAAACACCACCGACTTCGACATTGCGTACAGTTTTGTCCGGAGTTAAATGAAAATTGCTTTCAAGCTACACTTTAAATGAACCCCACATGTGTCTTGTTTTACTTAAATTGGTTATTATAGTGACTGACTGGAATCTGTCGAGAATATCTGACGGCTTTACGGGCCTCCACAATCACATAAGCAGAACACTCTCAAGAAATCGTTACTGCAAGGGATGGGACCGGAAGAGCCCGAATCTTCCTTTTCGCAGTTTGAGCCTCCCGTATATTCACTTTCGGCCACTTCATACGATGGCTGGGCAATGCAGCTGGCGGCGCGCGGTTGACTCTGAATGCACTGAGCCTCAGGGCTCTGGGTGTGTACCTGCAATCCGAGAAATTTCAAGCAGTCAGAACCACCACCGGGGGACCAGCTGCAAAGCCCAGTCGCAAACGAATACGTCACACGAGGAAGTGATTAATGCGCGCTTCTGGGATAGTTAGTACTGCATGACTGACGAGTGAAGCGCAAAGAAAAAAAGACGAAGGGCTGGTCTCTGTTGTCTCCTTTCATCCTTTGTGTAATTTTTGCCGCTTTACTTGTCAGTCCCCCGAGGAAGACCTAGATACGAGGAGATCAAAAGCCAAAATAGCCGCTTACAGTTTTTAGATCTTTTAAATATGATAGTCTTTCTTGGGCTACTTAAACGTAGAAATTTTGGTCTATGTATGTCTGTCTGTCGGTCAGTGTGGCTCGATTCAGCCACCCAGCTAAAGGGAAACAGAAGGTGCGGAATAGTCATATAACCCACAGCCAAATCTAAACGTCTAAGTCCGGTGTCAATGTTTGAACTTGTCAACATTGTTGAACAAGAGCTTGAAATTACGCCAATATCAAGCAGAAAATCCTTACATCACTATTTGCAGTGTTGCTTTATTAAAAATTCACAAATGATTGGCTTTTGCGATAGCAAATGGAGTAGTACATCAAGTTGTGGGGGACCACAACTAAAACTAATTATAACAGGCTCATTGTATTGCAAAAAAGAATTTTGCGCATATATTAAGATTATCGTGGCTATTGCGCAGATTTGAGGATAAGTCCTTTATTTACTGAATATTCAATGCTTCGAGCTGACCAAATCTATTACATGAAGGTTCTGCGCACCATTTATAAGCAAAAGATCCACAATCAAGTTAACAATAAACCTTCTGGCTACCATCTAAGGCATACAATACGGCACACTCCAAAAGTAAGAACGAACTATGGTGAGCAATCTTTCCTGTACCAGTCAGCTGAAATATTAAATAAATTAGGAGAAAAACTTAAACTTCGACGCCAGTGAACTACGTTTGAAAAACAGGTCAAAGAAGTGTTACTTAAGCAAAACGCTCGCAATACTGATATATAATTAAGGGTTTGAAGTATATGTCTACATGTTCCCCTAAAGGTAGAAATTAAAAAGAATTACAAACAAAAATACATAATTACGTAATTGCGACATAGTAGTGTAACTGATGAAAGTTCATGTATACGAATTATTGCGTTTATGTGTACATTGTGATCCCTTTGTGAATTTGAGCCCTATGCTTTCTATAATACATAAGAAGTGTAGTAGTGACTTTGCTTTGTGCTATTTCTCTGTTACGGTTGTGCTATCATGCTTAAATTTGTGAACAGACGTGTTGTTATGTACGCTGTAAATCGGGTGGCTGAGGCCTCTGTCAGGCCACGTTCGCCTTCAGTCTCAGCCTCCCCTCGGTTTTTGCAAAGAAATAAAAAATCAAATAAGAAAACCAAAATTCTGAAAGCCGACGGCTGCTGGTGTTCGCGCTACTATAGCTCCTGGAGGCATTTAAGAAATCATACGGCAACAGCAACAAAAGGTTCCACTAGATAGGTTCCACGTTCCGCTTGCAACGCACGTGGAGAAGGGGCAACGTGGCTCTATAAACGTTGTAGTAGGGCGCCTCGATTCACGCGCATCGTTGTCGTACGGCAGCGCTGGCATCGAGTCAGGCCCGGCCAGGAGCAGTGGAACGCGGTAAATTTAAATTGAATTGAGCAAACCTCCGGCGTGTTTACCTTGGGAGGAGCACGATGGGAGAGGAACAGCATGACAGCTGTTAGCGGGAAAGTGAAGGGAGGCGCTTAATTGGCAAATGTCGATGAAAGACGTCGACATTTGCCACGAAAGGAGCAAATGCGCGGCCATTTTTTTCATGGGGTAGAGGGGGGGGGGACAACGGGCTTATGCGCCAAATTACGCTGGAGCTATACAACGCGGCGTAAGTTAGCTGCGGAATAACTGCGACCACCTGGAGATTTTAACGTGCTCTGAATTGTCAACGCCCGGGCGTTTTTGCTTTTCGCCTCCATCGGAGAAAATTTATGTTCTTGGGCTCCAAAGCACATTACAGTCACCGTGGCGGGTTTTCGGCCCCATGTCGTCTTGTGCATTTGCATTTTCTGCCCCAATCTTATTTTTCAAGGGCAAAACAACAACACGGGCACCCAAGTTATGTGAAGCCAGGTCACTTTGAATTTGCCCAGGAAATAATTTTGCGGCAACCAGTCCTGTAATAAATTATTCCTTAAAGTTACACTAGACGTCGCTTGTTGCTTCTTAACGGTGAAGTTATACTTGGAATTAGGAACCCGTTACAAAAGACGTACTCCTGATCTGTCTTTTCACTAAATGAGGGCGCGGGCTTTCTGAAGGGTGCCATTTACGGCAGCAGTAGTAGACTAGTCAAGCTGAAATTACACTTAAACTGTTTTCAGGGATGCCCAGACGACCTTGAAGCGATTGAACAGCATCGGGGGTTGGCATTAAAAAATTGGCCAGAATCGAAGATATGCTTTTACTTATGTGCAGCATTTTTATGCCGCCTGTTTTCTATAAGCAGCCAAACACGTGGGATTATATTGTTATTTTATAGCTTCGTTTTGTTTCTTTCCACCTACATTAATGCAGTAGTTTACACTTACACTTCCATTTGCCCTAGTATTCCAATAACTGGTGTAATTCCACCATATGCAATTTTGCGCACATTGAAGACGGGGTGCGTTTAAATAGTTTATTTGTGTTTCTGCCACGCTTTTGCTGTTTTTTGTGTTTATTTGTCTCGGGGGGGAGGCGTGTACGATTCATTTTTTTTTCATTTCGTTAGTACACTTTTATAATTTTTTATTGTATTTCTTCCTTTGTTAAACAAAATGCTGTTCGACCGATTATATTTATTTATGGTTTTAGAACGAATAAATGTGTAAAGTGCGCCAACTGTTCGTCCTTGTGTAAATACACATTATTACACGGTTGTTTTATTGTCGCGTATTTTTTTGTTCTTGTTCCCGTCTTTTTTCGGGGTTTTTATTTTGCACTTGTGTTTTGGGGGGATGCGTATACTGTGCATAATTTTACTTTATAATTTTACTTGTAACACTCTTTTTTTCTATTTTTTGTAGTTCTTGGTTTTTCTAAATTCTTTTGGATAAATTTGCATTTACGTTATTATGCCGATTAAATGGGTTAACTCTGCCAATTATGTATTTTGTGGACAATGCTTGGCGCTATACGGTTGCGTCTGTGGAACTACTAGGTCAAAAATGCTAAGCTAAAAAACTAGTTTACCGCGTGGTTTGCGGAAGCTGTACACTACAACATGATCGTACTTCCTCAATGGCAAGGTCTCCCGAGCTTGATTCTAACACGAAGCCAGTAGAAGTTCTCAGGCATTGTGGGAAATGAAAGTGCAGCAAATGGCTGCGCGGTGCCAGTATTTATTTCTGGCCGTGCGATTGGAAGCCAGAATTGAGGGGAGGCCGAGTTATCGTAAGTTTCTTGCTCCGATTCGCTGTAGGTGCTGTTGGAACCGATTCACTACGAGCGGCTAAATCATTTTTATGCATGATCGTTTAAGACCAACATATTACACCGCTTCTCTGCGCATCTGTAGGCTTTAGTGCATACCATAACATTTCCTATATCTAAAAGAGTTTTATGGTTTGCTTTAGTTCTCAGACGTATTTTTGTGTTGCATAGTGGAAAGGGCGCAGCAGACACGAAGTGTCTTTGTAGCAGATTACTCGCCAATATACCCAACTAGCAGTTCATACGAAATGTTGGTTTTTCAACTGCGCTTTAATTTATAGGTACACTGAGTCGTAGAGACACACGGAGCGAAGGGGCTGCTCAAGTATTGGCACGCTCTTCGTTTGTTGTCCACCCCAACTTTGAGCAATCAAACTTATAGCACAGCTCTACAAGCATGCAAAACCAACGAGCCTGATTTCTTATCTTGCTGATTTTTATTTGTTATCGGGCGGCTTAAAGGGACCGGGAAGAGAACACACAACTTTGCCCCAACCTAGATGCTGCTTCTTCGGAGTAGCACTCAGGCCTATTTTAATGTCCACTCAAATAGAAATAAGCCATATACATGTACATAGAAAAACAAAAGAAAGGGCGGTGTCTCAATTAACACTTACTTTCCTTCAAGTTATTTGTGACACAGTACGTCGAAACCTGCGCAGTTGGCTGATGCGTACGAAATTACGTGAAAGAAGGCATGGTCGGGCAACGTCACGCACATGAGGGGCAACTGGTAGACCCTTCATTCAACGGAGTGGCTGCCAATAGACCGTAAACACAATGGGGGTCGGCCGGGGACTCGATGGAGAAATGAGGTAGGAAGATTTGGGCGGAAAGGATTAACTCAGCGAGCACTTAACAGACGTGGCTGCATATCTCTGGGGGAAGCCTTTGTCCTGCAGTGGACACAACCAGGCTGCTGCTGCAGCTAGAATTGAGAATGCCAAGGAGGATTTTTTTCACGAAAAATGATGCCTCAGCCATGACTAAGGCAGTAGTTTTGGCTGAAAGAAACCGCTTATGGTCCCTTCCGGAGTTTCATATTGCATAGACTCGTACATTGCATAGATTGCATAGACTCGTACATGAGAATGAGGCTGCCGGAACGACTACCTCGCCGACTGGAGACACTGTACCATCGACTGCGCCTTAATGCAGAGTTTGAAAATTCGTTCCTTTATCGTATAGGCCAGACTTCCTACCCATACTGTGACAACTGTGGCTCACCTGAAACCGTCGTACATCTATTACTAGAGTGCTCTGCTTATGCTGAATCAAGGGGCCGTTTACAACAAAGCATTGAATGTCTCCAACCTGGACCATTAACACTAAGCTTGATGCTTGGACCATTCCACTCACCATCCCCTCAGCGCAAAGCCCTGTCTGCATTATTTGAGTACCTCGAGGACATAGGCGTCGCTACAACATTGTAGCCATCTCCCTAGCGTATACAGTCAAGTTTTTACTCAGCGCCCTTAACGGACTCTATTCATTTTTAGTTTTTATTCTTTTTTTATTCTTCTCTTCTTGTCTCCTACTCTTCTTCTTCCATCTACTTCCTTTGTTTCCTTCTCCCCCCTTCCCCGCAGAGTAGCATGTCGGCGAATTCATGCTGGCAAACCTCTGCTTTCTCTGTAATAAAGTCTCTCTCTCTCTCTCTCTCTCTCTCTCTCTCTCTCTCTCTCTCTCTCTCTCAATGACGAGGAATGGTGCCGCGTAATCACAGCTTCCATGTCCCAAACATAAATGAGCGGCATTTTGAGCGATAAGACAATTTACGAAGGGATACAGAGATAACGACAGAGAAAGCAGCATAAATAGGAAACAGGCGCTACAAGCGACTTCACAAGCTACTGCGACGATGCTCCGTCTCGTCGTGATGGTTATCGAAGTCAAAAGAATCATGAACGAATCGCACCCATCGCTTCCACACAATGCACCAAGGGTTCAGGTGAGCTCCAGTGGTCCCCTTCTAGCCCGTTTCACCATCCGGAGCAAGAGCAAAGTATGGCTATGCTGTTATATATCGCAGTGTTACTACACAAAAATGAGCTGCTATTATTTATTAGATTTGATCAGAGATGCTAAATTTCCGTTTCTTCTGAACAGTTTTTCGCACCTTACCCGAAAGTTTGCTCATTCCGTATTTTTCATTTGATATCTCTGTACCTTCTGGGGGCGTTCTCCCTGAGCTTCACAGTAATCTCATCGTATGTCTATTGCATCTCTTGTTATTGCGTGTGGTTGCATCAGTTTTGTTGTAATTAGCAAACGTAAAAGCTCATGCATATGATTTGAACATGTTTTTCCTATACAACTAAAGGGCGATGCCGGGAAGAATCTCCAGTTACAAAAGAAATAAAAGAGATGTAGAGGTTTCATTTTCCTAATGACAAAATAGAAACACCTCTGCCGGTTTATATACCAAAAAGGACAAACGAAGTAAACATAAGGCAACGAAATCTGCAGACAATTTGGGAACTCTACCAACGAAACGCCTTGTTATGTTACTTTACCGTTTCAGCGACTTTCGTTTCGTGTCAACTGACCCAAAATGCTACTTAATCGCTGTTTCTGCTCTCTCAGGGGAGCAGCTGAATTTCGAGGCACAGCCCATATTTTATGACATAAGAGGTCTACACGAGATTGTAGAGAACATTTGTAAGGGTGTACATTAGGCGAGACCATGCTGGGTAGGAGTCTTGTATTCTGGCAGCGCATTATATCATGAAGTTGAAGAAAACTGGCTTTGATGAAACTACAGAATAAATCGAAGATCGTTTAAGGTAAGAATCCACGCGTTGTCGCAAAGGGAGGTGGATGCTTGCCTTTGATCAACTCAATGGTTATGTTCATAGGATTTAGAGCCAACAACCGAGACTGTTCAGAAGAAGTTACTGGACAGCCATTATCATATTCGGGTTAGTTATGGGACTGCTGGTGCTTGGTGAACGTTTGAAGCCGTTGACAGATGCATGTGCGCTTTGTGTTGGGGACAGTCTTTCCCATCGAAGATATGACAATACCTTGCGTGTTGGGTTTGGGTTTGAATTCGGAATATCCTAGAGCCTTTTCAACTTACCGTGGCTATTTTTGTCCACCAGTATCCCTCAGATCAACACCACTAAACCTCGTCAGTGAGCATTTCACGATACTCCATATGGGTCCATGCAAACATGAAACTTGATGTACGACAGTGAACAGTGTATAACGGAGACCATTGTAGTGAACGTCAGTATGGCGGGGATGCTTTTTAATCCCAATCTTGACCGCGATCATACTACTTACTTTCAATTCATGAAACAGATTCAAAAATATGGGAAACGAAACCCGCCTACATCGCAGGTGCTTTGAGGAACAGCGGCGCCACTGCACAGTGGTACGTTCATCAAAACACCACACAGCACTTCTGCTACAAAATCACAGTAGATGGCCACAATTTGTCTAAGTTCAATTCCAAGGCGAGAGTGCATCGGGACAAAAATTTATTATGAACGTCTGTCAATTTGTCACTCCCACCGACATTTAGTAGCCCAGCGAATGCAGAAAGCAGCGGAATATGAAAGTACGCCGACTGCGGAGAATGCAATGACGCAAGGGAAAGAAGTCGAAGTGGTGGTAGAGGGAGGAGGAAAGTAGGAGGAATTAAAGCCGTTCCACTCAATGTGAAAGCGGTCGGAAGTGCAGAGCATTGATTCGTCCTAATGGCTGTGGCGCCGTTATCCGCTCACTGCTACCGCCATGTCGCTCTTCGCCTCCCTAACTACCCTCTTGATGGATTGAACGGAGATTTGTTCAGTGCAATTTAGATTTCCCGCTTTCGCAGTGCTCGCGCGCCCCCTGCCTGAAACAGTGCGAGCGGGACTCCTGCTCTTTTCGTGCTTGCTTTCATCCCGCGTGTGCCGGTGCCTTACTGCGCAGTTTAGAACGCCTCGTTTTTGGCGGCCACTTTTTTCGCTTATTATCTTAACCACCACAACGGGCGTTCTTAACTAAATGGAAGCCGGTGGCTGCTGATTATATACCCAGATTTTGCCTCAAAGAAAGAGAGACAAAGTAAAGGAAAGGGAGGAATGTTAACCAGGCTACGGCCTAGTATGCTACCCTGCACGGGGGAAAGTCGAACAATGAGGAAAAAGAGGAAAATAGAAAAAGAAGGGGAAAGGTACGGACAGAGCGTGGAGTGGTGTGCCCAGCGGTAGGACACTATAGACAAAAAAGTTCAGACAGTTCGTAGAGAGTAGTCTTACGCTACAGTCTTTTGTGCAATTCCGTCGTTTTGAGGAAACACAGGAGCGCTTTTGTCTCCTTGTCCGCAGATGAAGCAGAAGGCCAGTGGCCCAGGATTGTCTCCTCAGAGAACGGGCGCCGAGAGTAACTTTCGTAGAGTCGCAGAGAGCTGGCTGCGTTCGGATGAAAAGCGTGGACAATCGCAGAGGACATGTCGTATGGTCTCTGGTGTGTCACAGACTACGCACGCCTCACTGGCTGCAATTCCAATCAAATAGGAGTAAGCATTTGTGAATGCGACTCGAAGCCAGAGGCGACAAAGAATGGTTGCATCAGATCGTGGGAGGCCTAATGGGTGGAGGCGCTGAAGATGGGGGTCTAGGGCATGGATACGAGCGCTCGTGAACTCCTGGGTGCTCCATTTCGATAGCCTCAAATGTACCTGCAGTTTCTTTTGCGCTAAACAACGGACAATGTATGACAAGCAACAGCGGTTCACGAGGTTCGAACGGTTATGACTATATAAACCGGTTGTTTTTTGAAGTCTCCGTTCGAGTCTGTTACGCCGTAGCGCCGTAGGGCTCTACTTGGGCCCGTTATACCGCTGCGCCGCCTGATTCCAGCATTCGCTATACATTGTGACAGCTAACTAACTACGACGACAAGGCGAGCCCCTGAAGTGCTCTTCAAACAGGGGCCCTGGAAGGAGGGAACCTACCCTAGTTCAATCAAGACCTTTCATTTCAAATAAACGTTTCATCTCTCTCTCTTTTAAAGCTGCGCCAGAGTAAAGTAGCAGTGACAGGATGAGTAATCAGGAGTGTAGGAGAGAGCATCCGCTGTGGCTGCTGTGAAAACGTACAGCTCGTGCAGACGCTGCTATGACTCAGATGGTGGTGCGAGGGTCCAGTCGTGCGCGTAATCGAAGCAGACGCTATGCAGCGATCGAACGCCAAACAATCAGTGCACAACACAAATTTCTTGCTTGTACTCATGAAATTATTACATGTACACCAACGAAGATAAGACGGCGGACGAAGACGAAGCACTAGACAAGCGCTCTCAAACGAAATTTTATTGGACTAAAAGCACGGAACATATCTACCATCCCACAATCAGACCACTCAGTCGCCGTGAAGCAGATATATAGTAAAACCAAATGAAACCACTACGAGTATTGCGAACTGTGTCTGATTATGAAACTAACAAAAGTGGGCAACTAACTGCTGCCAATTAATTAAGGCAGTTTCTTCCGAGTGTAGAGCAACATACGCCTAACTATACTTTTCTCCCATTAGGGTAATCTGGTACGCCTCCTGTTCTCTGTCGGCTTCTGATGCTCCACACGTTTATTTAATTTCTAATACAACCGCAAGCTCACTGTTGAATGCTTGTGTAATCAGTCATATTCGACGTGGCTAAACGTTAGAAGCATTCTTTAACGCTAGACAGCACTTTAACTGGGGGAGAAGATGTACAGCATCGCCGCTTTTCACAAATTATTCTGACTCTTGCAAAGTAAATGAACATTCGATTCTATTTTCCAAGACGTTGAAGTTAATTCTATAAACGTATTTATGCGGTATTTCCTATTTTAGGCAATCGGTAAATCATCTCGTCAAGTCAGGAAGTTCCCGTCACTCACTTAAAGTAATGTGGGAGATAGACGTCGGCAAGCTTAAGCAAGAATATGGGCAAGCAGAATGACAGTGAAGGCTGGAACAAAGTAGCGAAAATACTTTTCCAGTACCCGGTTTCTTAAATATGGTTACTTTTGCCAGCGCATAATTTCCAGGGTACACAAAAGCTGTCGACTGGGCGTTCGGCCTAGTTGATCAGTCGTATGAGAGGAAAGACATCGTCCAATGAGTTGCGTGTGAATTTCATAACGGCGCCGATTTTTTAGCTGTACTTGACCTTTTACAAGCCTGATTGATAGTAGGGTTTAACGCGCCGACGCAACGCAGGCGATGAGGCTCACCTTAGTGTAGGGCTACGGACTAATTTTGACTTTATTGTGCACCGGAATCTCGTACACACGGGCGTTTTTGCTTTTTCGCCTCCATCAGACCTTTTTCAAGCATATTGTATGCTAACATGCTGCATAGATAGAGAGAGAGCTATCACTGGCTTCTGATCATGATGACGCGCAAGACCCCGGAAAAACCACACGTAATTTAATTAACCAATATGCCGATATGGGAAAACAAGAGGGGTTGGAATCGTTTGTATGTTAAAGGTCCACAGTTAAAAAAAAAAAAACCCACAGAACACAACACAAAATTTTTCGGAATTTGTTTATGACAACTTTTTCAAATGCATGCAGGGTTTTTCAAATGCATGACGATCGCATTAAAGGCACGCAATTTGAAGGAAAGCATACTCAGAAATGGAATACTAGGTCTTCAAAAAGAACTGCCCCTCTCTGATGACTTGTGAGCGATAATGTCGACCAAAGTGACTGTTTCTAAAGGAAGCAAAGCAACCGTTTGGAGAGAAATTTGCGTTTTGTGTATCAATGCCACACCAGGGTTATGATGCACTGTGTAGGGGAGGGCTACAAATGCCGTTAGACTTGGAGGCGGATTTGAGGAGGGCGTTGGGGGCAGCCCCCACAGTTCTTCCCTTTAGGCGACCAAAAATAGATGTCGAATAAGGCCCATGTGTGCACCCTTTTGCGCTCACTGAAGTGCGAACATGCCCTTGCGTTATCCGCATCCCTTACAAAACCCAAAAAACAATAAGATTTTCGCGTTAGGAATTATCTAAAAGCGGTAAGCCTAGCCGTCGAGAATGCATGTACAGAGAAAGGGCAGTGCAGCGCACCATCATCGACTGTGCATCTAGACACCCGACAGTCATAGTTGCTGCGACGGTGTACCGTACAGAACGCGTGGCACTCAACTGCAGCCCGCCAATGTAGCAACATTAGAGTGGAGCATCGAGTATTGCGACTTCCCAATCGGAGCCTCCACGCAGTATAAAGGCGAGTTATCGTGACTCGCAAGACACACTAGAATAACTCGAAACATACTGCGTTTCGTAAGGCTTCAGAAGGCAGGCAATTTTGTCGAACAATATTACTTTCTGACAAAGTGTGTACAGTCAATAGTTTTTTTGTTGCGCATTATACGCACATGTCCTATACCTTTTGCGCTACTCCCGAAAGCGCTTAGCTTTCGAACAAACTCACAAGGTCGAAAAAGGAAGTCATTTATTTTTCACCCTACTGGCGCTATCTAAAGAGGATTGGTGTTGCCCAATGATAATGACTGGTTTTACTTTTACTGGGAAATTATTGAAATTTGTGGTGATATCTCCTCGCCCTAGCAGTTGCAGGCGTTTTCTAGTCTGCTTGTTTTGTTTAGGAGGACTAATGGTCAAACATGACATGCCGTGTAAGTTCAAGCTGGTGATACTCTGCCCTAAGCAAACTTTAGGAGTACGCTGATATGGGTTCGCCAATCACTGTAGCGTTATAGCATCAAATGACGGCAAAATCAAAATGCTACTCTGGGGTAGTACTGATGACTAAAAACGTTACCTGGGCAATGACTGCGTGTGAGCGAACAAATTAAAATTCATTTTCAGCCGTACTTCCTTGATGCAAAAATTTTAGCGTCGGTCGAGCTAGCAATGCTTTGTAATTCGGAAAGCCGTATATGTCTTAAGCGGTTTGAAACAGGCGGCGAGGCAATGGAAGAGGTAAGGAAATATATCTACTTAGGACAACTAGTGACCCGGGATCCCAACCATGAGGCAGAGATAATCAGGACAAGAATGGGGTGGAGTGCGCCCGGCAGGCATTCTCAGATAATGAATGGCAGCCTACCATTGTCCCTGAAGAAGAAAGTGTATGGCCACTTTATCTTACCGTTACTCACCTACGGGGCTACAGGGCCGAAACTTGGAGGCTAACTTATAGGGTTCAACTTAAATTGAGGACAACTCAGCGAACAATGGAACGGAGGATGATAGGTGTAACATTAAGGGACAAGAAGAGAGCGGAGTGGGTCAGGGAACAAACGCGTGTTAAGGACATATTACTAGAAATTAAGAAGAAATGGGCGTGGGCCGGGAATGTAATGCGAAGGCAAGATAAACGTTGGTCACTAAGGATAACAGAGGGGATCCCTAGAGAAGGCGAGTGCGGCAGGGGGCAGAAGAAAGTTAGATGGGCAGATGAGATCAAGAAGTTTGAAGGTTATAATGTTTCTCTGCTTGCGAACGTGCATTTATACAATTGTTGCTCTTCTTCTCAGTTTGACTTATGGAAACGGTAGATACACGCATTTTCACTTAATTTTCTTAGTCATATTCCGAAATTCTGTCTGCTCTGGATGTGTTCCCAAGACAGCAATAAATGATTTCTCATAAATGATTCTTTTTTGGGCTCGCATAAAGACGTACTGGCTGGCTCTGGTCGGATAAAAAAACGCAATTTGATTGTTAATATTATAGTAATATTTAAGGTTTTTATTACATTATTATAATAATGTTATCATGTAAGGCCATATCATTATCATGACCGCCGAAGAAAACGCCTCACCGCCCCGCCCCCCCCCCCCTTGTCTCTATGGCGGGGCCACAAATCGATCGGCCCCTGTTTAGCTCTCTGGGGATCTTTCATGTGCTGTAAAATCTCAACACGCCGTCACTGTTTTTATGCCTCCATAGGAAAACCGCCCGTGGCAGGAATCAGACCAAGTGCTCTACAGTAGTGGACTGATCCAGTGGGCTACGGTAGCCATTCTGGGACAGGATCTTAACACGACATGTTCATGCACCACGAAGAAGCAGTTGCTTGCCGACGGTCATTGAGTATTTTGTGGGTTATCAGTTTCCAGAAGCGATGCCTTGGAAGCCTCTAGAACCGACTACATGAGTGATCGTTTGCTCTCAACATTATGTGTTAATATAATCTCAGAGCCCAAACACTGACAAATATCATGCGGCAAGTCGTTCGCAGTGGGGTTAAGAACGATAGCATGCTGCCCCATCATAGTGATAACGAAAATCGAGTAATAAAAATCACTGACAAATAAAAGGGTAATGATAAATGACACCCACGATGTGCACGAAGCCATCGACCCCAAAATGTGTCCACAAGAAGCAACGCTGTTCATCAAATTAGATAGTGCTCAAAACAAAACAAAAGAAGTTTTTTCTACTGTTATGCATTTTTTGCTTTATTGCGCAGTCTTATGTAACGGGTGTGTCTTGCTTCTTGCCAGTCAAAAATGATAATTGCGGTGACTTCCCTTCTTCAGTGACGCGCATGCGCACTTGCTATTTATGGGAGTACTTTGACCCTACTTAGCAAATTACAAATGGGCAGACAACACTTTATTACCGACGCCCGCCATAGTGGGAATTTGCTTTAGCTGCGCGAGGCAGATATTCGCGACTTCTTGAAGCACTCGCGCGTGCATTCGGCTCTACAGGTTTGTAAAATGTTGCTTCGCCACAACGCCGTACGTAACGGGGGCTTGCTTCAGGCCGGCCTTCTGTGTGCTAGGAAAAGTCGGAAACACGGCAGCTTGAGGTAACCAGTATTAAGTATAAACTCCGCCCCACCAAGCTGGCGGATGCGCTCGGCTAGTCAAGCATGATACACCTACTTTTGGTTGCGGCTTGGTGATGGTACTGTTGTTCCCTTCTGCAGGCTTTCCATTCTTTAGAGCAGAGGCATACGTAGGTTGTCCACCACGGGATACTTGGGATCCGCTCACCACTTGGGTATTTACCGCCTGTAGAATTAGTACAATTAGGCTTGCGAGGTTGTGAAGCACGCTGGAGGACATAAAACGAAGTATGCTTTATATGGTTTACTATGGTTATGCTGCCTTCTTTTCACAATACTTTGAAGAATTTTGTTGACCAGTATGGTGTATATTGACGTTTGTTTGATCTGGTCGAGCGACGATATTTTATTGATTTCAGACTCACTACAATTCAATAAACAAATACATCATAGCAGGCAGACCTATCTAGCACTTCACTAATGTCACCCCACCTTTTTATCCTGTCCACGAGAAGAGAATTTCGAAATGCCCTCTTCAATAGGCTCAGTGCCGTTTCCCCGCTCTTCACTCAAGTGAGGAAGGGTGGGAGAGTGAGAGATAGTGCTATTGTAGATCGTAAAATACAGGCAAGTGTGCCTAGAAAAAAGAAACTAGGTTTTATTTGGCCTTGAGTGTAAAGCAAATCGCAAGTTTTACAAATTGATGATTCTGAAATTTGAGCAAGGAATAGTTTCCTGCGTTACCAAATCAATCGAGTTGCTATAATGTTTTAATGGTACTTGCGCATAGTCATTTCATAGAAAAGAGCTTGTCACTAGCAAATCAGAATAGCTACTCAGAAATAATACCTCGCCGCCCGTAAGGACTTACACCTATTAAAGCTAATTGTTTTGAGAAAAACGTCATAAGGGACATCATTGCGCTCATTTTCAAAATTAGGCTTTAACGAAAGCGAAAGCTGCTACATGCTAATTTATTGTGATATTTCAACGGCATAAAATGTTGCGAAACAGGGATGGGGTGGGCTACCATTCCAGAGACCTTTAAACTGGCATTGTTGGAGAATTTTCTGGGCTCAATAAGGTGACAAAAAATCCAGTTTTTCACGCATGCAAACCAATCTTGCGGAATTTAGAAAGTTGTGCATTAAAGTGACACTAAACGCTAGATGGCAAATGTTTTACCAGACATATCCCATCTTTTAAAGCTGGTTTAGCTTTGGTCCGGCGGGAATTATCATCTGATTGAGAATGACTATAACTGGAATTTTCCTCTTCTAGTTTACCGCGGCACCAAAAGCCGGTCACATGTTACGAGGGGAAGACGAAGCGGGTAGTGGTACATGGCCCCGTGGCTCCTGCCTCGACGACAAAGCAGCTGAGGGTTGGTGCAGCCTGCACTGGCCTTCTCACGGTCGCTTTGTAAAAAAATGTAAATAGATCGCTCATCAGTTTTAAGCATGTAGGCGGAGTGCCTAAAAAATCATTCATACAGGGATGGTGCTGTCGCCCAGGAAAATAGCAGAAAATGCCCACAGTGCTACACTCTCCTGGCAATAGTCTAAATAGTGTTGTATCATGGGGGCCATGGGAGCAGTCATAGTTGATTTTACCTAACCGGAGAATCTCTTCGGCTCACTGAGCAGCCAGATATACTGTGACTTACTGATAGTGACTCTGGCTAGTCAGTGAGCAGAACCAGTTTTTCCGGTGAGGTAAAAGTCAGTACAGACTGGTCGCACCCAGTACGGATATAATCGCTATACTCGGTTACAACTCAAGAACGGCACCACCTCATGTAGTGTATCACTCCGCCCCAAAGCGCCGGACCCGTGATGTCAGTGCGCGCGCGTTTTGAAAGGGGTGTACTCTGAATGCGTGATATCGTCTGCCTTGTCTCACGCATTTTGTTTGTCATCACTAGAGTCGTTTATAAGCATATTAAGTCCAAAAATCACGGGAACGGCTCACGCCATGTTCAAAATATTCCCTGTAACGCCCTACTTGCGCCGCGCGGAGAAGCATCGGGCTACGGTGATAAGGCACAGCGACAACTTCCGGTGACGTTCTTAAGTTGTCACCGAGTATAGTGTCGTTCCGCAAATGGAAGTGATCAGTCTGTCTTGACTTTTAGTCAACCGGCCAAGCCGCTTCCGCTCACTGACTAGCCAGGGTCAGTATCAGTAATTAATAGTATCTCTGGCTAGTCAGTGAGCAGAAGCGGTGTGGCCGGTTTGGTAAAATCAAGTATGCCTGCTCCAACGGTCGCCATGATGTAACACTATATAGACCGTTGCCCACTTTTCCACTCAGTGACCATTCAGGTCATGTGGTGATTCACAATAAACCCACACCTTTACCACTAATTGTCGCGTATAAACTGTGACCACAAGAAGGGGTAACAGTTCTCGCTTTTACCGGTGTAAATGTTCCGACTCTACCTGTACGGTAATGCAAAGTATTTCCCTGAACACGAAAGAACACAAACCTTGACACAAACGTAACGATCACGTGACGTTTAAGAGCGCAATTTCGCCCGTAAGAATTCTTGTGTTCGCCTTAGTTGTGACATTCTTTTATTATGCGTGTAAAAGTCACTGGATTTCTGCCTGCGTCAGTAAAATAAAACGTTTCGGCAACTTCTCCATCTCAATTTCACCACCCATGATTTTTGATTTATAAATTGCAGTGAGAGAAAGCGTATGGGATAGTGATAGTACTTGTTTTCGCACTTATCACATTTTCTACAGTAATAAGCAACTGGTTCTGCCACGAGTGTTGCAGTTGCATTTACACGACCGTAATACACCGATATAGAGAAACTTGTTCCTGTGTTTTAGTGGTACCTAGAAGGTGCATAAAACTGATCGCCCCAAAAAAATTGGCATTTCGATACCTGTAGCAGTCATTTAAAACGACAACTTTGCTTCCATGTAGTGCATTAACCAGCCCGGAATGCATCAATTAAGATTGAGGCATGGTGGAAAGGCCCAAGCACTTGCTTCAGTCTTTGGAAGTAGCTGATGTATAGCAATGAAGAACCAAAAGGAGGTCGGCAGACTTCCTTCCCTCAGTTTTCTATAGCGTGAGCAGCTGCTTGACTAGCGTTGCTTTAAAGTTTTGTGATACGAAGTTGGATTACTCTAGAGCTTCCCTTTAGCACAAAAAAATACGTGAGGCAAGCCAGCAGTGCTTTGTAGCAAGATTCTGGTATTGTGCATGCCACACGCATTGGATGGTGTTAAAACAAAATGTAACCACTGCTTCTGTGTTGCGTTGTATGGAACATAAGCAACTGAGGCCATTACGAGCCGAAGAGAAAGTTGTTTAATTTTGTGCTTTTTGTTGTTTTTCAGACATTAAAGCTTGCTTAAGAGCATTGCTTCTAGAAAACTTCAGACATTAAAGAAAGCTTAAGAGCGTTGCTTCTTCCGGGAACTGCACAGGAGTCTCGACCGTTGAAGCTAGGTTGGGATTTGTGAGCCCCCTAGGTTAGAGGTTAAGATCGCGTCGGATGTTTAGGGTACAGCACCGTACCGGGCAACTAGACGGATCTTGCGGCGAGACAGAGTCTCGGCCGTCGTTTCTCGAGCGGTTTGTGTACGCTCCTAGGATAGGAGAGTTAGACGAAGTTGACAAGCTCAAGTGATTTGTGCGCACTTGAAGCTAGCGTCTAGCTGAAGTTTGAAGTTTTTCTTTTTATTACTCATGTACCCAGTTTTCCTACTGTAAATAGCTGTATATAAACTCTTCGTTTCATTTAATCAACCCCAACTCCTCGAGTTCGTCAATTCAACCGCCGTCTCCAAGAACTTCAACACCATCGCCCTGCCAGCCTCCTGCCAAAACAACCGGAGCCCGGGAAATTGGGTTCCTGATCGACACCGGACTTCGGGGAAACGAACCACAACCATCTTTACTCATCTTTCATGAGCTTGGAGAGCAGTGGGTAGGTTTCTTGGTACATAGAAGATAGACAATATTGGACAAAATAGAATTCCCGAAAAATTTGCCTCTTGCCTCAGTCTTTGAACTCAGCCCCCTCCCAAAGAAAATTGGGCGTTAAAATCTCCAACTATATAAGCGGCTCTGTTGGTTTAGTAGGACCTCTAAAGCTTGCAGTTTTGTTGTGAAATGTGGTTTAGAGAACATACAGCACACCGATTGTTTTGACCACTAGTAACGTGGCAGCTACTGCCTCTAAAATAGTTTTAAGTTCGTGCTGCTTGCGCTGCGATATTATTTTGGTCAATTACTGCCACGCTACCAGACAGCGTTTTCTCGGTCGCAAAGGAATACCTGTATTCTTTTATTATGTTTTTGTGTTTAGTACTCAGATTTGTTACTGAACACAAGGCCACAAGTGAGTGAGTGGCGGATAAGTCTGACAATCTTTTAAGTTATTTACAAGCTCTCTGCAATTGTAGTGGACTGTGAATGCCATATTTTGCTTGTATGAAGTAAAAAAGTATATTTTCAGCCAAGTTTTTTAACGCTTGTTTCTCTTTGCATTATCTAGTGAGTCCCGCCGCCCCTCCGACGTAGATGGCCTAGAACGTTTCCCATTTGCGTCTATCGTTTTTTCAGACACGCCGAAGGTTTCTGCAAGACGCACGGGTGTGGAAGTGTTAGCCTCACCATGTGGGGTGAGGACTTCGGGACTGCCGAACTGGGGGTTCGTGCAGCTAGGTTTTGAGGTGGTGGCGCAGCGCTAGCTGCTTCTACCAGTGGTGTCGGGGACCTTGCTTCAGCCTCGCTCTATGTGCTTTCGGTAGGCACCGAGGTTTGCTGTGGGGCCGCACCCCGTTGCACCACAGTGGAGTAGGCATGGTTATGGACAGTGAAGGTCGCTTCCGTGCTTCTCTAAATATTCTGCCGTCTGAAATTTCGAGAGCAATTATTTGTTTCTCTTTTCTCATGCTTCGCAAACGCGGGATAATGGTAGGTGATTGCCCTCAGACTTCACACCGAGGTATGGTTCAGTTTCAGTCTTAAGCAGGATATTCATGGGAGGCACATTTGGCGCATGTCTGCTGGTTCGGGAGCTCTGCCAGCCGCGACCGTATTGTTAACATTTGTAGAATCCACGTGGATTCGGTATGCATGTTCCAAGTTTCATCTTTGTGTAGCCTACCTCCACATATTCCGTAAGTATGTTTGACGTAAAGGTGAGAACGATGTGCTGTGTCTGAATTTCGTTTTGCCGTTTCATACTGATCCGATAGATGTTTGTGACATTCTGCTCTTTATACCTTTTAGGAGTTTTTCCTTAGTGAGGTACCTAAATATTCTGGAATGACTCGGCGGACTGTGTTCAGTGATCGGTGTTCGCTGACGGTTGGAGGGATCTCTCCAAAAGATGTTGGTGCTGAGAGCTTTTTTATTGGTGCTTGTAGAGTAGTTTGAAAAGGAGGTCGCAGTCTGCTGACTTCTTGATCTTTTACCCGTTCCCTGTGGTGTCTGTTAGAGTCTTCGTAACCAAGTTGGAGTCTTCGTAACAAGTCCTGCAGTTTTTTCTGCGTCATTGGGGTGTACCACGTGGGAGCATGAAAAGTTCCTTACGTTTTCTATGAAAAACTTGGCGGTTTCATCTGTGCCCCCTCTTTTCCGAGACAGATCATTTGTCGAAAAATGAAGCCATGAAATAAATCTGTTTGGCCATGGTGCGAGCTACCCACCACGGAGCCCAACAAGGCGACAGGACAGGAACTTTGGGGGCAAATCGTGCCCAAGCCAGAAGTACACCTCGACTATAACCAAATATGGCTTAACCAAGGGTAGTTCGCCACACAAGGATAACCCTATCCGCCAGAAAAAGGGAAACCGAAAGAAGAAGAAGTCAGGGAAGTTGTTTGAAAGAAGTTAGGAAAGTAAAAAAAAATGGAGGACCAGAAAAGGCGACTGCCGATTCCTCCAGTTGGGCCAGGGCGGAGGTGCCGTCTGCGGGAAGAGGAGGCCAAAGCGGTGTGTTGCCTTCTTCGAGGGGCCTAGGTACAAGCACGCAGGTTGAGCTCAACCACCAGGATTCACTTTTCCGCAGACACGGCACTGCCATGCATGGCTAGGCGTGGGTGCTCGGGGTCGGTGGTATCGCACAGTACACGCATATATTTGTTTTAACGGATGCCCTCCGCCGGGGGTAGCTCCTTACTAATGTGAGGCGAAGTGGGGGATCAAGCGGGGTTGCTAGTGCAAATAACAAAATGCAGTGAAGTTTGCTTCTATAATGACGTCTCAGTTCTTGCTGATTGTGAAGTAAAATGGCAAATCTATGGGTAGAGGATGTTATGCTTAGGCGGGGTACTAAATTTTGCGGGTTATTAAAGCCCCCTGTTTCTCAACGTGCTCGATGATCATGAGTACTTGCAGATAACATTTAAATGTAAGTCCCCCTAAGTGATCATTACCCAGCGTTTAACTTATGCCAACTGTTATGTTTGAGATTAAAGCACGTACTGAAAAAAAGTTTTACCCCTTTCACCTAGCCCAATATTACTCGAGAAATACTTGTGTGCAATACACAGTAACAGGTAAAGGACAGTTAACTGAATAATGGCATATTTCAAATCATTTCAATTTTTTTCGAAGAAAAGAGATGCTTCGTTTGTATCGAAATAAATAATTTAATCTGGAATGGTGCTCTTCTTTCTCGTCCACCAAACCATGTGACCGAAACATCCAAGCAAGGAAGGTGCTGCCTCCTAAGAGAAATAACAGATGGAAACAGAAGCGGCGTTGCCAGAATATTCATCTTGGAAACAAATAGGATGCATCTCGTTACTCCACCCTCCGGCAACCATTTTTGTGTACAATGTTTGCATAGCTCTCTCGCAAGTTATACAAAATGTTCAGACCAATTGCTTTTAGGCGTGGTTAGCCGTACATTAACTTTGATACCGAGAGATTTGAGGTTGCAGAGTATGCCATACCGTTAATCAGCCATAAATGTTTTGTCTTATGAATACACATATAGTTATTTGTGAATGGAATCGTCTTGTAAGTGCGAGCCCACGTCTACAAGTTCAATGGTAGCAAATCTACCCGTATTGAAGCCTGCCTGGAAGGGGTCATGTATACCTTGCTATTAAATAGTACACGAGTTTTTATTGATTCTGTTTTTGAACAACCAGCGCAGATAGTCGGTCTTCTACATGGTGAGAAAATGTAACAGGAAGTCAGGGATTTGTGGATCACGCCTCTCGAAGAATTTAGCATTCGAAAGGAGATCGCCAATGGTGCTCTAGCGGAGAACGTTGCTGGACGGTTCTTTGGCAGTTACTTCTGTAAAGATGTCTTAAATGCTAGCCTACAGGCTACGTGATTTCTCCAGTGACACTTCCAATGATCTTCACAACAAAGAACATTAAATTTGATATTGCAGGCATAATTTGCCCATGGATAAGAAATGATAAAGAGGGGAAGTTCTGCCCATTGTAAACACCACTGTCGGCAGTGGTGCAAAGTTGACATCTATTCACACCTGCCTTCTCCATGCGGCCCGGTCAAGCTTGGCGAAAGAAATTAAATAGTAACACTTCTCGTAAAAAATTGCCGCAGCTTCCACTAGTTGCAAAAGACTGGAGAAAGAGCAGAGCTGGGGCCACTCCTCCTTCGTCGGAGATCCCGCTGTTGTACCCACATGGATTCCGAACTTGCCGCTGAAAGTTCTCTATGATTGGCAGGCTAGGATCGTTTTGTCCGCAGGCTTTCATATCTCTCCGAGAGTGGACCGCGTTAGCATGTGCTAGAACCGATGGCAACCGGCTTCGTGAACTCGTCGTATGCGCGAGCTTTTCTGTGTTTCCCACTTGAGGCACAACTGCACGTGGACTGGCGAAGAGAAAAGCACGCGAGAGTTCACGCCACAAGCGCTGGTCAGAGTGCTCTAGAAGGTCGAGTTGGATGATGCCGGACGCTCTTCACAAGGCACGTGCTCACAGGCACTCGGAATGTTTTTCGTATTTTTTGGGGGAACGTGGACAGACCTAAACAGCTCTGCTGTTAAAAGAGTGCTTTAAACAGTTGGTTTAGCTTAATTCTCACCCCTGCCAGGTCTCAGAACGCACAGCCTGCTAAGCAGGCGGAGAGCCCATCCAGCGAATTTTGATCAAGGCCTCAACCGCCACTATTTCAGGCTGTACCTTTTGCTGGACGATATGACTAACCACAGCAAGACAAGTAAGGTGTGGGGCTGGGTGCCTCCACTCACCGTTAAAAATTTCTCAAGGTTCTCCGTTTGTGGGGCTTCAGGGAAAGAGTTTACGTTAAAGGGCGGTTCGAAAGGGGCCAAGCCAAAAGGTTAATGCACAAAACATGCAGAAAACTCGACGGGGTTTTCCAAGATATCAACATTCAGTGTCTTTTGGTGGTACCAATTCCCTTTTATGCAACATGGCCAAATTTGATCGCTTGTATCACTAAGCTAACTGACAAGACCCCCCCCCCCCCTCTGTACCTTATAACCATAGAGCAAGAATATATAGGAGTCGAAATGGCCCATCGCGATAAGCGCGGGAGAGCAACCCGATAATGTAACAACTAAAACCAAGGCGGACTGTAAAGCTTCGTCGCTGCGACGATGAAGGAGAGGGTAGCGGCACCTAATGGACAAAATGATAGCGGCCGCACTTCTTTCCGTGGCTGTGCAGTGCAATGCCTAAAGCGGCAGCCCCGCAGCTGCTTCACCCGCGCAGATGCCGCTACTTTAGCGTATGACGAGCGCTTGTGGCATTATCTGGCCGCATTAAGAAGCCTCGTTTCTCCTCCGATATTGTTCTTGCTCCGTGCTTATAACCAAGGAATGGCAATACCGTAGTTGATATTTCTTTTGCTCAGTGCGTTATTCGGATGCATAGTATTGGAGAAGATAAGCACTATAAAACTAGTCTTACCTCTCGTTTTTCCGGCTTCTGTTTAAGGACCCTATCAGGATTTTTTTCGCACACCGCGACATGAGACTGAAAAAAAAACAAAAGTTTCTAAGCATGAGACAGTTAATTTTAAATAAACACAATGTAGGTGCGTGGTTTTTGCTCGTTAAAGTCACCATAAAATATACATGTTCGAAAGAATGCTGTCGCTAAAGTGTGAACAAAGGGAAAAGAAGTACATGTGTACACAGCATAGTTAATGTGATACCCATGTACAGTCATGAAGACATACAGCCAGAACATAAAAAAAACAAATCAGGATGCGTTAACAAAGGAATTTCTTTTTGTGACAGTCAAATTCCTCTTGGCTCAGGCACAGTAACGAATGCTGACCGTGCAGCTCTCCTACTATGTACCAGAAGCCCTTGATTATTTCACCACCTTGATAATCCTTTCATTTTGCACATTCAGGCTTAAATCTATGTTCAGGTTTCGTTTGTCTAAGAGTGTACGCATCTGCCTGCTTGACCCAGCACAGAAAAAAACCACAGTCTGGAGATGAAAAATTTACCAATGTGCCGCTTTTAAGGTGAAAATCCCATTCAAATTTAGGTACAACGCGCCTAATTTTTAGTAACAAATGTCTTGGTAGAGCTCTGTTGTACTTGGCCGCATACATTTTTATCGACGGGCCTATCAAGAGCAATGTATTTTAGAAGAGCGTTGGACGCTGTGCCTTTGCAAATAAAGAAATATGGCATTTCCTTCTATGAAAGCGGCCCATCGAGAACAACACTTACGTGCTTTGTATCTAGGAATTGCGAGGCACAATATTGGCAGCTGTTGATTGATTTAATTGGATGATTGTGGATTCTTACTCACCGAAGCTACATCCGGGTATGAAGTGCGCCTTCGTGGAGGGCGCCGCATTTTTTTCCAACATTTGGGGATGTGTAACGTGCGGCATAGTCTCGACAGACGGTCATTTTCGCTTTTGACCTCCACCAGAAAAGCAGCCGGCGCGGCCGGTATCGAACCTGCGTCCTTGGGCTCCGCAGCACAACGCCTTAGCCACTAAGCCACCGCGGCGTTTTGCGGCTGTTGAATTCGGTCACACATATACGTATAATTCAGCTATAAACCTATAAAGTGCCTTGTCCTGGTCAGCATCTGAAGCCTACTTATTTGGTCTTGCTTTCTTGACAAATGAAGTTGCAGAAATTCTTGCAAAAGATTTGAATATTGATTTTAACTAGACAATTTTACCAGAATTGAAAATAGGCGCATGACTTCATTGGAAAAACTTCACTAGCCCCCCCTTTTAATTCCAAACTTTTAATTCCAAAATTTTTACCTTTATTTCTTCTGCGATGAACTTCCCATCACAGTAACAACAAGACTGTGGCACTTTTGAACACGCCTTGAAGTGACGGTCCAGGTTTCTTTCCTTTAGCCTCCTTTCACAATGGGGACAAAGAGTCATCTTCTCAGGACCGTCATTTGTAGATATCTGCGGCAAGGACAGGAAAAGATACGAACAAGAATAATAAAGTATTTTTTAAAGCAAGCTGAGGAGATTGCATCAGCATAAAAATACAACCCTTTAATTAAAAATCTTGCAGGCTTGAATAGGCCCCTAGCAATTACTGTCGAGTTGTAAATGGTCCCTGGTGTAAAGTCACATGAATTTTATTGGAGCCATCCTCAAAATTTTCTGCAGGGACATTCAGTGCGGATGCTAATGTTGTCAGCGTGGTTGTAGAGCTACATTATCTGATGTTTACGACGCTAAAATAAATTACTGCAGCACAATAAATTACTGTAGTACGGTAGCACAATGGGTTTAAGGAAATAGATGTTTAGGCTACTACAAAGTCGCGGAGAAGTTCTTTATTCCATCTCCGCGTGTAGGCTTTACCTCCTATGGAAGAAGTGGTGTTTCAATGAGCAAAACTGAAAATTATGCCGAAACATTTGGCGGGACACCAGGCTCCGGACTGATACCTTTTAATATGCCATGAGAGGATGATGATTGCTTGGGTTTATTGGCAGAAGGCAAACTCAGGGCTAGTAGCGCCAGATAAAAGTGAGTATCATTAAAGGTGGTGTGAGGTTTAATTAAAATGGGACAGTTAGATAGAAAGCAAATTGAGTAGATTACCAATAAGATAGCTGGTGTAAACGGCCAAGCTGTGACTATTGTTACGGTGCAGCCTTCCTTGGCGAAGTGGTGAAGCCACTGCTATGAAGGGAATCCCCCTGCAAGGCATGAGGCCAATCGTGGAGGACAAGAAAGACGGCGATCGGTGTGGCGCCCGGCAGGAGCTAAAACGGTCATCTGCTGTGTCTCTGATTTTCCCCTTTTCGTAAATAGCGTAAATACATCTAATTCTAACCGCGTCTACCTCGTCTCACTATCTGCAGTTAGAAACGAGTGGTTAGAAATAATTCTGCAATAAATGCCTGAAAGACACGCCTCAATAGAATCACAGGATCGTCTGATAAAAACTATGGATTTTGTGGGATAGTGTGTTAGTGCAGTTCTGGAAAGGGCGTTATGTTGTGTCGAGTTCTTTACATGTAATTAAATCGTGAGCTACAGATAGGTGTTCTGCATACCTTCTACATAAGTGTGTTCAAGATACAGGAAGCCGTTAAAAGATGTGTGTGGCCTGTACACAGGCCACCTGAGGAAACTTTGGTGTATCTGTTGTGTGAGTCACGTGTGTATCCAAGTGTTTACTTGCATGTAATTTGTTGTCTGACTGCTCACTCCATTCTGCTTGCCATATTTTACGAACTAGTTCGATGCGTGGCCGGAGGTCACTCTTGTAGGGCACTATTGTTTTGTCAGCTGTGATCTTAAGTGCAGCAGCAAGAGCCCTTTCATCAGCCCCATCATTTCAGGAGATTACAGGGTGCCCAGAAGCCCAACATAATGTTAAGCTTGAGCCATCGGGTGCACAGATAAATAACAGCAGTAAAAAAAACTTGCTAATTTTTACGACACTTTCCATACTATCATGCACGTTCCATAATAAAAAAATTGTGTATATTAGTGACAAACAACTCATTTTACACAATCTGATTCACAACAGAAAAATTCCACACGCCTCTGCAGAGAAAATACTGGTGTGTAACGCGCATGGTTCTGCTGGCATTAAAAATCGGCCTGTGAGCAGCAAAGAACACCATATCGGCAGTTTTGGAGGCGTCACTAGAATTCTGTGTGGTGGTATTTATCTTGAGACAAGAAATGCTGCGAAATTTTCGTACTTGGTGCCGTGTTTCGCTAAATTTCTTTCAATAATAAATTTCGAAATACATGGCAAATTTGCCGTTAAAATAAAACATTTGTAAAAGATGGTTTGTACATCTCTAAAAAAGAAACGTTAAGACGAGAAGCTTCCTCCGACATGCTTACCGAGCACGGTAGAGAAACGAATGTACGATTTAGAAAGATTTGGAGTGGGTATGTATCGTTTAATACCGGTTTAACAGTATGGTTCGCCATTGATGAAATCTCAATTGCCTATAACAAGTATGTACATTCACTGATGCTCTAGCCACCATTTGTCACATCCAACGTATTGGCTTTCACCAGAGTAGTGATGACAGCACCCGATGCGATGCGAAGACCTACGTGCTGTACTAGATTGACCTTTTTTTTGCTCTTTGTGTGGCTGACCCATAGACGACACTGTCATAGTTCAACTTAGATCCTGCCAAGGCACCCTAAAGATGCTGTAGGAGTTGTTTTCCCCAAACGATAGGCTTGAGAGAAAGGAGCTTCCGAAACTAAGTTTTTCATCTAACACTGCCCCCAAACGCTTGTGTTCTTTCACAGGAAAAGCCGCCATTGATTTTGTTGCCAATGTTCTACCGGATCCCCGAGAACGTATAAAAATACAAAGCAGGCACTTCATTGGCATAATTAAATTAACACATTTTCATCTGCCCAGAGAGCAAGTTGTTTAACAGCAAGCTGGACATGTTGAGGAGAGAACGGGGATAGCTGCATTTTTGACCTGTAGCTTTCAATAGTTTCGAACATGAGGTAAAGCTGTTGGTTCATTGAGTGCAGGCGTGTGTCCTCTGCATTCCTTTGTGGATGGGAACCATGCAATGCTAATAAACTTTCTGTGGTGTTGACAATGCAGACTGGATCAGTCGAAAATCGACTTGTAATTATGCAGAAAGCATTGGAAGTTTGTCTTTAGAGCACTGAATAGAGAGAGAGAGAGAGAGAGAGAGAGAGAGAGAGAGGAGAACAGAAAATAAGAAAGAGGGGCACTGTTCATTAAACAATAAACTTTCCCATTCGTCATGCTGCCACCAGAGAAGACGATGGTGAAACCGAAATAAACTCTGACGGCTAGTCTGAATATACGATGAAGATTTAACTTGTGCTTCCTGATATAAAGAGGGGAAAGTAGACCAGCCAGGCGAAAGGCATACGTGAAGCTGGGTATGCATGTTCCTGCCAATCTCAAAGCGTGACGATAGGTTTAGCATGAGGCCGTCGCATACAGACGTCCCCTTCCCTCTGCTGTGACACCAGTTAGGCAGGTCATATTAGCATGAAATAATTTGTTGGCTCAGTACATTGAAAATCTGGCATCGGCACCATGAGACAACCTAAATTGGCCAACGGAATTAGAACGAAGGTGCCTGAGGTGAAAAATATAGGATAAAGTTTGGCCTTTTTCCGAGTCGAACCCAGTGCCTCCCAAATGTGACACGACCGTGGAAGCCAAATTTCGTCATGATTGAGTGACGGTATCTAACTAGTTAACCTGGTGAACTAAAGGTGAATGAGAAACCTTGATTTTTTAGTGACAGTTGCTCAGCCATTTGTGTTACTCATTTGTCTCTTGTTTTGTTACTGCAGGTCTTCATATATCATAGCTTTATTTTAAATACTTGGTAAAAAATGTGCCATAAAACTGCTTGTTTAAGCGAAACGAGGCTGGCAATGGAACCGATAAGTAGGGTGCACTGCAGCTAAAAATATACATCGCCAAGTCCATGGCAGTCGGCCAGCAATGTGGAAGAGAAGCAAAAAGGCCGGAACCTGCAGCTTCCTGGTGCAACACTACTATGCTCCTGGGCTAATATTTTTTGCATTGCAGTGCCCTGTCGCGGCGTGTTATTGAGGTCATGGGCATGATCTCTAAGCGTGATGCATTCTGCCTCACAGAAACCCCAGATAGCTTGAAGCGACTTTAATGATTGCACCAGTGGCGGCGCCATAACAAACGTGTAAAAGCAGTCTCATAAAGATCAGCATGTAGCAAAATAAAAAAAAGGCAGATCAGGCGTGCAAGGTGAACATAACCGATATCACCGGTGAAAAGATACGTTTTGTGCATCATTACAATGAAGAATTACGATGCTAGGATGATTATAACTTGAGATTTTATCAGCCCTGTCAGCTAGACATGCGTTATGTTGCATTATGACAGTGAGCACGAATCCTCATCACTTGCAAGCAACACTTTTACCATGTCTGCTGAACACTGCAGCTGGGCTGATCATGCGCAATGTGTGTGCCAAAAAAATCGTGCCGGCCAGAAGTATACTCGTAAGCTCATCCGCTGCTTAGGGAGAATGTACTTCTCCTGCCTCAACAGCAGAAATGATGTCACAGAGATGCCCATGGCCGCCTTCTTTTGCACAACCTGTACATATACAAATGCCTGATATTTTCGAACACACGAAATGGCAAAATCAAACTATCATGGAAGCCTCTATGAATTTTTGTCCATTTGTCCCGTTACACTCCTTACTGCAAGACATGGATGCAGCAGGTACAATAAGTGCATTTTTTGAGCATGTCAATTATTAGCCGTGCAACGCCTGTGGAATCACTGGGTGCGTTAGCACCTCTTGAGTCCAATTTCAAGCTTAGGCAGGTGGTCCCATGTTACGAATGGTTCCCTAGTTCACTTGGGTATATTTAATGAGAAAGCTGTACTAGGCTCATTGAGCAATTTTCTGTGGGCTAGGTTTAGAAGCACGTTTTATCAAGTTGGTTTTGATGACAACACAGTTTGTGATTCCCTGCACCACACTGATTTTGTGAGCAATCATAAATCAAAGGTCACCGCCCTTACACCGTCATCCAAGACTACGCCAACAGGTAGTGATATGCCGGTTGATGTCGGAAGCTGCACTTGCCTGGGCTTCCTGGAGCTCACTAGAAGGATACAAAGGGCTAAAGGTCTGTTGACTGTTCTGGTTGCTGTTTATCTTAACTGATGTAGATGACTTTGGTGACGGAACAGCCTGTTTGGGCCCAAACTGTTTTGGTCTGGCTCCCTGAAAAGAAACGGTCAGGCTCAAATTTGGCGTAAGTTGACCGGCATATTCATTGAAAAAACAGATGCGTGAGGTACATTTTGCGCCCTATTACCTACACAGAAGGGCCGCATCCTGGATCGCTTTTCGTGATCTCGGTAAAAAAAATAAATGATGTGGGAACCTTTTATGATTGGATGAGAATAATGACAAAGGAATTCCCAAGAGAGTATCTGTGCCCGTCAGTGCCTAATGAGTGAATGCGTACTTAGCTTAAGGTGCTTCGGCGATACAAACATGTAGAATTCACTCGAGCTTTACTTTGATCAAACCATTTATGTGGGTTCTTGAAGAAGCTCAACTAAGGCAGGTCATTAAAATAGTATAAATGTTAAACCTCAGAGTAGGTTAGATAAACGACATTAGTTGCTGTAGTGTTCATAATAATCTGCGGTTCACTTGGGGTCCGCTGAAGTAATCATTTCATCTAAGCATTGTCCACCAAGTACACACAGGGCACCTAGAAAAATTCGAAAACAAGAAATTCTGCCAAATTAATGCAAATAAAAGGCTTGAATATAGAGGGTTGATGATTTGCTGCTTTTGTGAGGCAATTTTAGCACATTCAATTACTGTTCGGTAGTTCCTAAATAACAAGGAGAGTTCATAAATTTGAGGAAAAAATAATGCATTCGGCATGCAACATTTATAGATGAAATGTAAACCTATAAAACGTTGAAGCGCACCGTTTGTTCGGTTCTATTGGATTGCCTGCTTAGCTAGAATAAAAAGTTGCATTTATTGCTTACCATTGATTGTGCTCTACCGGCCTCTTGTTTGTTGCAATTTTTGCTGTGGTCGCTCCAATCTGCACTCTGGACCTGCTGCTGGCACGTTGAACACATCACTGCTGGCTTGCATTTGGTGTAGTGTTCCTGAAAAATAGTTCACGATTAAATACATTTCATTGAGTGCAATGAATAAACTAACGCCTTCTCATAATGGGTTGATTTTCTGATGAATAGCCAGTGAGAAAAGTATTGCGTTTTAATATTGAAGCCATTCTCCAATTGAAATCAGGTTTAAATGCAGTTATGCCCTCTGGTGCAACGATTGCTCCATTACCGTGCCATTAAACAAATGAATAACTTTCTGATGAATGCGAAAAGGAAAAACGCCCGTGTGCACGAGATTTCGGCAGATGTTAAAGGTCTCCAGGTGGTCAGAATTAATCCGGAGCCTTCTACTACGGTGCGCCTCATCGCCTTCGTTGCGTCGGCACTTTAACCCCTTCAATCGATCAATCAAACAGGTGAATAACAGGCCGTTATGTATAAATTGCATTCATTTATTACAGCTATGGAACTTAAGTCTTTACATGCGGACACGAGCGCCTTTGACCCCTGAGCAGTTAAAGACAGCTGGAAATATGATAGGTACGCCCCCTACTTCCAAATGGTACCAAAAATGTTCAGATGCTCAATTGTTGCTCCTCAAGTTCGCTCCAATATTAGGTTCATCACAGTGGTTGAACTTACGTTTTCCTTAGCGGACAGATGTGGTGTAATTGGTTCAATGGACTTTACAAGGATAAATTAAGACCAATTTCTCTAATATCGGAGTGCTGTGAAGGGGGATGCTGCGTCTCAATTATACTTATATTTCTGGTGCTGGTAATTTATGTTACCAAGCATGCTCGAACTAGTAAGCGGTACGGAGGCTTTGCAGAGTAAGGTCATGCAGATTCTTTCAAAAGGTGTGCACTGGTGCTCTATGTACAGCCACTGAACCGGACCTCTACAGCAGTCCCTTCATTTAAAAGTTGACGACTTGAAGTAAGTGTTCATTAAGGAATCAAAATGAGCAAAGGCTTAGAACTACCAATGGCGGATGGGACACAAAAGCAACCCACAAGCTTAATAGAGCAAAAACGGTCAACGCAAAGGCTACCGGGACGTTCCGTGCAATAAGACACCAACACAAGGCAAGAAACAGATGTTCTCAAAGGATTAGGAAGGTTTGATGTCGAGGTTTTGGTTCTTGTGCATCAAAGCTACAGCTCGGCTATGGCGCGGGCCATAATAAAAATGTGAATAAATATACACACGGGCGTTTCTGCTTTTCGCCTCCATCAGAAAAGCGGCCGCCATGGCCGGGAGTCGAACCCACGTATATCGCACGACAATGTGTATTTTTTCCCGCTCGGGAACAATGGCCCCCGCGCTGGAATTGAACCCGTATACAAATCGAGATATTGACAGCCCAATGGGGGTGGCGATCCTCTGTGTTACTGGAAAAAAGCTGATGCGTAGCCCAGGTCAAAATTCACAATGAACCCGAATAAGTTTGTTTTAATAAAAACATTTTTCACTAAAGAAATATTATCTAAATCAAAGCATAAAACAAAAACAGACAAAGAATAACGGGCCATCTCCACAGACGTGCAACCTGGGCAGGGGCGAAGCACACTGTGTACCAGTGTATGCGAAGATTGTAATTTAATCTTGCCACATGGGGCGCCCTGATTAGGCGTGGAAGAAACGCCGGTGGGAGGAGCAATCCTGGGCTTGCCGAGGCGGTGACGCCCTCTCTTGCGTTGAACCGGATTTAAGCAATTTGCATGCCCCACCTGCCCCAGTTTGTGGTAGCGGCTGTGGTCAATGCGACCGCAGTGCAATGCCCGCGCCTCGCCCTGGGGGCTCGTCCACGGTGATCAAGAAGGCCCCGGCACTAGGCATGCATGTCTTTTCTTGCTTCGACGAACCATCCGACCCGATCAGGCCTATCAGGCCTAGAGGCGAGTGCCGGTGGTTACGTGTAACACAAATTATAACCCGTCTACAAACAGCTTATGCTTCACGATTGCTGAAGCAGACGGCAAGCGTTCCACAAATCTGTAAATTATGTTTATTTTGAAACGGTTTCTTCTATTGTACACTTTTCCTTTAGTTTGCATTACGTTCTAGTGCGAGGCATTGGAAAACCAGTGTCCCGGTGTTTTAGTACGGTGACTACAGGAGACAACGAAAGGAGACCGTAAGGTGCTTCACCCCTAGGACATCTTGTAATAAAAACAATCTACAACGAGACTAAAATATGTTGCAAGCTTTTGGTTGCGGGTTGATGTAGCAGATTGCGTCAACAAATTCAATATATGGCCATTTAGAAGAAGTCTAGAGCCTTTGTCTATATCGACTAAGCAGTACAAGAGAAAACACGATGTGGCATTGGTAGCTGTCGCAACAACTACGTAATGCAAGACGTTTTAATGTTCGCAATCTAATTGCAGGGATGTAAGGCTAATACCAATTGTTTGTTCATATACGGTTTGTACAGGTGAGACATGCTAGCAGTTTGCTAGAGTGAGTGCTGCGGACTTCTGAGAATGTCATCACAGGCAAAGTCTGCAAATCAGTGCAGACGTATGAACATGAAAAATGACGCTTCATAACAAACGTTTCGGGATAAAAATATACATGATAGGTGAGTGAAAGCTCAGAAAAAATAGCCTATGCATGTTGAACTTTAATCTGGCAAGGTAACTAGATAATTTTCCAAAGGTACTTTAGTATTTTTTTTTTAACGCGCCGACGCAACGCAGGCGATGAGGCACGCCGTAGTGGAGGGCTCCGGATTAATTTTGACCACCTGGGGATCTTTAACGTGCTCCGAAATCTCGTACACACGGGCGTTTTTGCTTTTCGCCTCCATCAGAAAAGCGGCCGCCGCGGCCGGGAATCGAACCCGCGACCTCGTGCTCAGTAGCGCAACGCCTTAGCCACTGAGCCACCGCGGCGGGTAAGGTACTTTAGTATGTGGAAAGAAATTCATAATTTTAAAAATTGGCCGCGTATCTGCTCCTTTCGTTGCAAATGTCAAAGACGATAGTCTTTGTCGACATTTGCCAAGTAAGTGCCTGTCTTCGCTTTCCCGCTTACTTCTTATGTTCCTTTTGCGTCGCGCTCATCCCAAAGTAAGCACGCTAAAGGTTTGTTCCAATCAATTTGAATTTAGCGCGTTCCACTGCTCCAGGCCGGGTGCCTCGATGCGAGAGCTGCCGTACAATAGAAACGCGTGTGAATCGAGGCGCCCTACTTTAACGTTTATAGAACCGCGTTGCCCTAGTCCACGTGCGTTCCAAGCATAAGGCGAAACCTATCTAGTGAAACCTTTTGTAACTGTTGCCGCTTGATTTCTTAAAATGCCGCCAGAAGCTTTAGTGGCGCGGGCGACAGCAGACGACAGTGTGATTTTTTTCGGCAGTGGATGTAGTGTTTCATTTCGCAAAAATCAAGTATCTATGAATTTTTTTATAAAGAAACTGCAAATACACCTTGTGTATTATTTTTCAGCATTATATATGCGTAATGCCATGATTTTGTTCAACAATGTTGACAAGTATGAACATATAAAACGCACTTAGACGTTTAGATTCGGCCGTGAGTATACAAGACGTTTGCGCAGACTGTTTCAATTTGGTCGGGTGGCTGAATTGAACCACAGACAGACAGACAGACAGACAGACAGACAGACAGACAGACAGACAGACAGACAGACAGACAGACAGACACACAGACAGACAGACAGACAGACAGACAGACAGACAGACAGACAGACAGACAGACAGACCAACATTTCTAGGTTTTAGTAGCCCAAGAAAGGCTATCATCTTAAAAAACTTCAATGCACACGCTTCAGGGAAGCGTATAATTTGTATGCGCTTTTTGCGTCTTTGATGCACTACAAAAGCTCTATGTAACTAGCTTGTCACCTTCAGCTCTTGCAGGGTAACATGCTTGTTGCATTCCGGATTCGGACACTCCGCGAATTGGTCCCGAATCACTGTGATGAGGTCGCTTGCATCAAACATCTAAAAAAAAGAAATCATGGGTGCAAAAATCTCTACGTAAAAATATATATTGCATGAGTACCAACAACAAAGGTTATCGCACCAGAAAAAAAACTAGGAAAAACACAACTACGATTTTGTATGTGCATACGTGTAAGCACTTGCATGATTTAAAAAAAAATCCTTTTATCAACCACATTGACTTACTTGCCGAAGATTTTCTGCCTATTCGAAACTTGAGTTCACACCTCTGGAATCACATAATGGGGAATTTCTTTGCTAACACATGAATAAACATTTTGTCTGCGTTGAGCATTGAAGTGACATGTTACCGGCCAAATAGAACAGGGTGAAGTACATTACCGTTAGCTGGAATAGAGCAGACATTTTCGCCTTCATTACAACGAATGCAAACATTTACACCCGAAATTGTAAAGCACAAAACACCGTGTCCTCCTAGTGCATTTCGGGACGAAAAAATCTTGATTCCAGGTTGCTTGATTGAAACTGACATATGGGCTGTAAGTAAATGTAGGCCCCAAACGTACGAGGCCTATGTACGGACCTGTGGCGCAGACTGCTAGCCTTGATCGCAGTCATTATGAACACGTGGAACTGGTAGTGCAAGCGTAAGTTATTTCCTTTTGCTTCAATACAAGTGTGCACATAATATCAAAAATTTAAGGTGTTCAGTTTAGTCATGGACATGTTAGTGCCCTATACAATTTTTTGGCTGCACTTGGTCTCAGTCAAGGAGCAAGACTATATTTAGGAAACGAAACGCCCGTCGGGGCAGGCGCGGGTGAGCGACCAGATGTTTAAATAAAAAATACGGTGTACTACGAATATTTGTGGCGGCGATGGCAAAGCACATCACAGTGGCAACTGATGATTGAGATGATGCTGACCACGTTCGCTCTGTGGCCACGCCATATTCTACCGCCTCGTGGTACGCCAATCCCGGGGTCCGTGCAGTTTCTCCCCTCGCCAGGTGCATTAGCCTAACCTGTGTCAAGTGCTTGCGATATTATTTGGACACTTTCAAAAGCCAAGCTTATATTTCTCTTGTTTTTAACTCCGTGGTCACTGCCCATCTGCGCTGCTGGTAAGCGTATGAAGCTGGTTCTAAAGACGTTCTTGCGGACTACTCAACACTGTAGCACGTATGGCTGTAAAAAATCAAGACACGGGACAAAGACGTGAAAAGAATGGTACAGAAAACAAGTAGAAAAAATGCGCTTGCCAAACAAGTTTAAATAAACAGACAACTCATCAAAAAAGCATGAACGGTATGTGAAACCTTCAGGAGAAAATTGCAGCATGGTAGCCACACTATACGAATGAGTTAACCGTGTAGGAAACTCGCACGTTAAGCTATTGTTCACCTTAGTTTTGGAAAAACAATTACGTTAGCACACTTGATTTTCATCTTTCGTGTACTACTCGTGGCCTCGATCACAGTTCGGCAAGTCTAAAGAACTGGAAGTTATGTTCTAGGTGCTCATACAACTATTATCTACTAGGAATAGGGGGATTAAAAGAAATACGAACAGCGGAGCGTACAGCATCCGACGCATGCCGCACCGTCTGGTTTCACTGTCAGTAGACTGCTCACGGGTAAATCTTTCAGAGCAGTCTGAGACTGTGGCCAACTGTTAGGGGAAATGCTTAATAATAACGCGATGCCGGTCATTTATTATGAGGCATCTTTTTATCCTCTGTCGCCACTGAGCATCCTGCTATCTACTATATTCGGGAGCCAAGCCCGCAGCGGGCTGATTACAGCTAGCATGATGCCCTTCAAGGATCACCCTGCTCAGTGGCGAGGCAGCGTGAAAAGGCGCCTCAAAACTCAAAATAAACGACGGGCGGGTCTTCTTGATGAAGCACTTGCAATAAATTTAGGCGACACTCTCAAACGCTTTCGAAGAAGCGCGCCTGTGCGAAGTTTACCGACTTTACAGCCAGATGGTGCAGCATGCGTCGAAGGCTGTGCGCTCCGTTTGCATTTTTTTAATACCCTGTACGTGTATACAGTCTTTTGTTTCTCATGATAAACTAAAGTATCTGCTGCTGTTATTTGTTAACTAGTCATTGTATTCTCTGAGATTGGGAAACCAGTTTTCTTGACACTTTCTTAAGCCATAAACAGGTAACAGGCTCTGAAACTAGGGCTAAACTTTGTTTTTGGGCATATTTTATTATCATCGTGGCAAAGGATGCTTAAGTGTGGTAAAAACACCTGCGTTTCCCGTGAAGTGTAGCCGAAATGCGCTCTCTGCACGAAAGAACTAATGGTTGTTCTGCGTTCCCTGCCATGAGCATGTAAAAGTAAGTCACTAGAAATGCGACATTGAGCAAAAATGATATACTGCATAAATCTCGATTTACTTAACTTTACAGCGAATATTCTGAATTTTATTTTTAGTCTGATGAAAGCTTACTCTGATTTATATTGGCTACCATGTTGCAAAAATATATCAAGATATTTCAACTGCTTCTAACTACCATTCGAGCACTTTACCTTGAAGATGTCGACTTGTTGATTCTCGTAGCTGCAGTAGATGTGCTCGCTATTGTACTTTATGCTTCTCTCCATCAAACATGTTTCGCAGAACATATGCCGGTTCTGGTCTTGCAACATGGACATAGACAGCATGCCACAGTTCGTGCACATGCAATGGCGGCTGAGCTCATCGCAGAGTCGCAGCTTTGTGGGTCCTCCAGGGAGGTCCCTATATTGTACCACGGCACCCATGTCGAATTTGGCTGCTTTGACCTTGGTCAGAGCTAAACCTGGGAAAATAAATCAAAGCGAAGATGTTGATTAGTCAGGCGAAGGGTTTTTTTTCGAAACATGCGTAGAGGAAAAGCAGACTACATCCATCCACTATTCGCTCCGCAGCGACACTTTCGAGAAATCTCATACGTGTGTATAGGCATGTAGGTTGCACATACATACATACACTTACAGTAAAACCTCGTTATAAGAGTCACTTAATTGGAAAAGACAGTTGAATGAAACTGTTTGGTTGGGTTTGCCATGTTCCACATATTAGCACCTTCACATACAAGAGACATTGGTTACGAGAGATGGGTTCGTAGGTCCCTTGAGTGGGATGATTTATTTTTATGGCACTAGGCCGACTAGGGGGAAATAGTGAGGAGGCTATAAATATAACGTATTTCGCTAAAAATAAGTGTGAAGTGAAAAAAAGGGCAATGAAAATGACGGGTGTAAAGACCAGGTTGTCAAGATGCAGGGTCAGAACAGAGATGTAAAAATTTGACATCGGTGACAAACTGAAAAACGCGTTTGATGGAGAACATGGGCTCGTCTCCTGAAAAAGTATGATGGGTGTTGTGGAATACGTTGTCTGTATAATTCTGGGACGTATTACAGTCGTGTTGCGGGAAGTGCCTTGAATTGAATGAGTATATGCGTTACGGATAGATCCTCTCCTCACCCGTTGCACAGGGGTCGTGGTGATCCATTGAGCAGGTGGGAGTTTTACATCTGTGTGGCCTATCCATAACGTTGCTAAGCCTTTGATGCACGAAACTATTATTTTCCTTAAGCGTGTAAGAAGTTTTTTTGTGAATAAAATGACTTCCGACATCACAAATACTAAGTCAGGAAAAATTCGTTCATTAGGACGGGCCCTAAGACACTGGGAAAAACTGGGCACTGGCTGCCCATGTATCACTCGAACAAGAGAGCTACCTTGATCACCATGATTTATAATTCAAGTGAAGACAATAACGTAAAGTTTGTATTGCCATCATTTGTAATAACAACGAACTTGAACAATTTCGGTTACCTGTCACCAGCCCATTGATCTACTGGCCGCTCGAGGTGAGTTGACAAGCGTAAACAATGTTTTTAGCACACGGATGTACATGCTGCCTTCTCTAATTTTTGAAAGTCCGGGATCCTTAGTCTGTCGATAGATGGTGTTAAATGCCGAAAAATCCACGAAGTGCAAAAGAAAAAATATTGTTTGAGATGTTGCTCCTGGGCAATGTTGGGACAAAGGGTTAGGTCAACTTTTGTGAGTCTGTTGTGTGAGTCAGTTGTGTATCGTCCCAAGTGTGGTTTTATGTCTGTCTGTTCACTCCCGTGTGTTTGCCATGCCTTACGTAGGCGTTGTCTGATGTGCGCCTTGAGGTAATTCTGGAGTACAGTTATGCCTACTGTGTTCCTGAGTGCAGCAGGAGCGGCCCTATCATCAGTCACCCCGTTACCAGCGATCCCTGCGTGGCCTGAAACCCAGCACACAAATGCAGGTTTGAGGCATACGCTTACACAGAAGACCTAAAAACGGGATTGACGACATAACCTTTGGAAGAACTTTGCAATAGAATGCATGCACGACACTCAGTGAATTTGTTAAAATAATGGAAAGAAGATTATGATCGTCGACAATGTGATTTAAAACAAGAAATATAATAACAACCTTTATTTCCATCAATACAAGTGATGGAGGAGGTGGGAGTAAAAACAAAAATCGCTTGACGGAGCTCCCAACAACCTTGACGGCTGGCAGCCACAGCAAACCGCAATAGATTGCAGAGTTTGACATTGTACTACGGCCGGCGTAGTTAAAAGAAAAAAAGAGAAAAAAAAGAGAAAAGAAAACATGACATGCTACTACTCTTTGCGTATTAATAAAAAGAAAAGAACTGACATGCTACTGTGCTCTGCGTAACGAAAAAATAGAACAAATGACATTCCACTACGCTCTGCGTAGTGGACTAAAAAAAGCAACAAACAAACAAACAAAAACAATACGCACAAACAATTCAAGGCTACTCATTAAGAAATTCGTAAAACAACTCCGGCTTTTTTTGTCAAACAGACGTTCAAAGTAACACAGCACTGATCTAAATATCAACAATGAACCATACATTCTTATGTAGAATGTGGATTGCCGGCAAGATAACTGCGTAAAAATGGCAGCGAAGAATTATCAATATCGATACCCTCATCAGTGAGTGTTTAATGCTGTGGGGAGTAAAAATGCCGGTATTTACATGCATGGGTTACATGCATTAAAGTTGGGCCCGTGGGAACACACCGCGGTGGGAATCTCCGACGCATCGGCGAAAAATTCTGGATGCTTGTATTTCTCATGGAAGACAAATGAAATTCTACAAAATATCTGTTTTTGGTACCCTGTTTTTTAAATTGGGTGAAAGACAAACCAGATAATACAGGGCGAAGATGCCATGAGGCTACAGAATCAATGACCGATGTTTTTTTGAAGCTGTTTCGAAACGAGACAAAGTTTAATAGCATCCTCTCTCACCCTGAGTGAGAAATGCACAGGCTGGACATTTTAAAAAAGAGCTCGGATGTGGATGTATTGTTCAGCACACATTCAAAAAAGGTGGAGGGACTTTGATGAAACTTTAACAGCATAGAGTAAATCAACGTACTTGCGCTGGTACCCTAAGCATTATTTTTCGCACTCGACATACAGGC
Organism: Haemaphysalis longicornis; assembly: GCA_013339765.2. Taxonomy (NCBI): domain Eukaryota; kingdom Metazoa; phylum Arthropoda; class Arachnida; order Ixodida; family Ixodidae; genus Haemaphysalis; species Haemaphysalis longicornis. Next base: position 126,407,842 of record CM023455.1, read on the forward strand.
TTTGCACCGGGCTAGGGCGGAAAGCACCAGACGCAAGCCAACTCCCAAAGTGCTGCACTGGATCGTGCATTTTTATGCTGTTCCTTGTCCTGATTCATATACAGCACTCTCATAGTCCAACCGAGAGCGTACCAGGCTGGTAAAAGTGTGCTGCAGAAGTTGTTTGTCAGCACCATAGGAGTGATGTGACGGGAACTTGGTAATATTCACTCTTAAGACATTTTTGTTTACCTTGTTTGATGGGCGGTATAAAGGAGTGCTTCATCACGAACTACGCCTCAAAACTTGTGTTCTTTCTTGACCGGAATCAAGACACCGTTTAGTGTCTGGCCCTGGCTACAACCAACCTCTTTTGAAGAAAACAAGTACTTTTAACTGGGTTCAGATTAAAACCGTGTTTTATCCCCCTACTAAGCTAGTTTGTTGACACCAAGCTGAATTTGGCGTTCACAAATTGACATATTGTTTTGTTTTCCAGTTTGAAAAAAAAATATCGTCTACAATACTTGGCAAGAAAATGGTTGGTTGCAACGCCTTTCGGAGTGGGTTCATCCTAACTGTAAACAATGTGCAGTTTAAAACTTCCCCCTGTGAATGACATTTTCCTGCATGCGAACCTTCGAGAGTGCTGACCCAATCTGGACACGAAAAGTCCGTCAGACATATAGCTACAAAGTGTGTTGAACATGCTACCTGATAGACCAAATAACTTCAGGTGGCTGGGAATGCCGTAACGGCACGCGGTGTTATCAGCATTCTCAAGGTAAAAAACACAGTTACGCAGAACGGTTTGTGAACGAAGGTATCCTTCATATACGATTACAAACACACAGGTTGATCATTGATGGATCTCCCCACCCTGAAGCCCGCCTGGCAGCGCTCAAGAAGACCATTGTACTCCAAAATGTACACAAATCTTTGTTTAATCATCTGCTGTAACCTTGTCACTTGTATAGAATGCTTGTTACTTTCGGAGGCAGCCGGGCGCATACTGTTTAATATTCAGTGCCGATGCAGACAATAAGCGATGGCACAAGGGAAGGTAAAGTCGCCGCAACCACAAAGCAGAACTGGCGGAGCACATATCGGGTTGACATCAGAAGTTTTAGGAGTTAATGGTTGGAGATTTTCGAGGTGTTTTTGTAGCGAAAGCTACACTACGCTACCTCGGGAGCTGTTCGCAGGTGACCAGTTTTGACCTTGAGAGCGAGATCAAACCGCACCCCCTTCCTCGAGCACCCCGCACGGAGCAGCGGCCCGATGGCGGGAACAGAGGCTTATTCTTGGATGAAACCAGTGCGAACTTGGAGACAAAGGAAGTGGAACGGAAGGACAGCCGCTGGTCTAAAAACTAAAGTTTAATATCAAGAAGTGTGAATGTAAACACTTAACAGAAAACATTAAAAAACACTGCGCATGAGAAAAACAAGTTTACAAAAGCCACGATGATCAGGCAACTGATAATCCCAGGCACGTATGCAATCTCTTTGGGATGAAGACGCATGCCTGCTTGGCTGTCACACTTGTCTACTCTTTCTGCTATGTGGAACGCTTCCATAATTTCACCGGGCGTTTGTTCACGGTGCCTAAATAAAAGGTGAGTGGCAGAAAAATTAGGTTGACATCCGCGGCGCTTATTACAATGTGCAGAAAGATGAAATGATGGGGGGATTTTTAATGACAATTCATGCTCTCTTCAAAGCACGCTGATACAACTTGTGTTCCACTTACTTTGTCTAAGTTCTCACTGGTTTCATCCAAGAATATGTCTTTCCAACTAGCCCAGCTTGCAACCCTTCTGATGAGAGATAGACGCGGAAGGAATGGAGAGTGCGCGGGACCCGTGTCGCCACCTGGCGGAGCGCCCGGCACGGAGCACCGGGCCGATGGCGGGGAGATACAGGCGAGGAGGGAACGGAGACGCGCTCAAAACCCGTGTCGCCGCCTGACGATAGAAGGCCAGAAGGCTGCCGCCGCAGCGATAAGCGCGCGCTACAGAGGAAGGCCAGGAGGCCATGTGCGGCGCAGAGACGTGTGCGATGAAGGAAGAACATCTAGCTTCGGTGCTCGTACAGCGGCAATGCTTAAAAAACGCCGTGAAACAACAACAACAACAAAAAAAAATGAATAAGCACTGTAAGCATGTCTGTATATTATTGCGAAACGACACCTCGACATGGGCTTAGCTAGTGCAGTGCAGCTTTCGCTATCAAGTAGGGCTAACCAAAGCTAAACCACAGCAATTGTTTTTGGACCATCAATGGCACAGCCCTCTGTTTGGACGGATATTCAGGAAATTCCAAACTATGTCCTGCGCGTAGCAGATGACGGGCACGAGTCGGAAGATCGAAAACATGCCAATATGAGGCACAGCCACCAACCACATCGTTGCGTGACAAATGCTTCTCCTGGCGTCAAAGTATTCGGAGACTTTTTTTCAGCACCGGGAACAGCATGATGCCATTGGCAACTTCGCAAAAATTATGTTGCTTCATCTCCAAAAAACCCGAAAAAAAAACTCGGGGCCGACTCATAGCACTCAGTAGTGCTGAAAGTCCGAATGTGGTTTTATAAATGGATTTGCTAATGAACTGAGAATTCAGACGGTTTAGTCAGTCTCTCGGAGTCCAAGTTAACCAAACTTTTGTGCACTACCAGCTTTTTTACGAGAGCCAAGAAAACCCTGCAGCCGGCATTTCTGTTCAATAAAAGTTGCTGAATTGTCCACAGCCCCAAAAGAAAGGCGGTATGCCCGCGGTACCGTTAGTTAACCAAGTGGAAAAAGTAACTCTGAGCGTTACAGTTAGAGCTTTCCAAAAGTAACTTGTTACAGTTACTCTGAGAAAGGAACGTAGTTAATTCTGTTACTTTACAACACTAATGGATCACAAATCTAATGAGAGGTTATTTAGCAGAAACATACGGTCATTTCCGTAACACCGCGTGGGACAGTTCGCACGGCGCCTAAACGTTTCTAACCCAGAATATATTTCGCCCTTGCGAAGAGAGTGAGCCGGAATTGATGAAGCACAAAAATTATTCTGTCTCCAACCTCCGCTGGAGCCTGCGTCCTTTCTCCAGATTGTCATTATGGGAGCCTTGTCGGAGCGTGTGGGAACTTGGAGCTAGGTTGAATAACCACCACCGCTCGGGCAATACTTCGGAGAGCTTGTCGGGACAAGAACCCCACTTTCTGATATCCCGTTCAGGCTCCAGGTTAACAAACCTTACCGAGGAACGAGGCTACCAACTCGATAGACAGATAGGGCACTAAAATTGCGAATAAGGAAAAGACAAAAGGCAAACAGACGCCTGTTTAGGTATTTCCTGTCTTCCTTCGTCTTCATCCGTTCAGCTCCATATTCCTCTATTAAAAACATGAAACAACTAGCTCTACAAGATTTCCTACCAACTCGGCCGCCCGCGCACTTATCTGCCGGCCCCCGGCGTAATCTTAGAAGACACATCCAAGTAGCTATCCACGCTTATAATTTAAAGACACCTTAGCCCACTATACGGACGAGCATCGTCGATACACTAACCCATGAGGGAGCTATAGGCACGATGAAGGAACGAACTGTTCTCTGCCTCTGTACGAATACGCTACTGTGCCTGGCCGTCATGAAACACTTTAATCCATCTTTTACTAAGTCATTTGTCAGTACGTTGCGAGTTCGGTGACACCTACCATATGGTGTTGGCATGTCGGAAAAATCTTCCCTTCCCCCGCATCGCTAGACCTGGTTCAGCCTGCTGGGACAGCGGTCATGAAAGACAGGGCCCCGACAAGGGCTAAACCAAGCATTCTGAAGGGGCAACTGTAAATTTTGAGTTAGCTTGGAGAGAGCTACCTCTCTCTAATGTAACGGTAAAGAAGTGTTCTTCCCCCCCAACCGTTCTCGGTGGGCCCTCTGCGGTGGTTATTCTTTACAAGGGTAGGCCAACCTCCCCCTCGGCGGAGCTCTTATTGCTAGTTTATTTTTTCTTTTTCAGATCGACTCAAGACAAAGGAAAATGTTGAAGTAACTTTAAAGGCCAACCTCCGACCTCGCTTCTGTGCAGGAAAGATAATCCTCATAGCGACTCCGAAACTGCCAAGGGATCCGTATTGTGGAAACGTGAAAGGTGGAGAAGATGCGAAAGAAGAAAACCCGAAAAAGTTGAAAGCGCGAACTGTGCGTCGGCCTTTACCAAGTGCTGCTGTTGGGTAATTATTTAGAAAAAAGGGAGTAACTCCAAGAGCGTTTTTTGTTAGTTACTGTGTAAAAAGTTAGTGTTTCAGTTACTATAGGTTCTCTAACATAAAGTAAATAGTTGGAAATTACTGAAAGAGTAACTTGTTACCGGTAACCCGCCTCTAGTAAATTTTTACCGCCTAAGACTAAGGAAAGGTAGCCTGTTCGTCGCCGCCTCTGTTCCTAATGTGCAGTCTACGCAACCACCCTCCCTGTTCAGAGCAGATTAGAGAAGGAGGAGGCGGATACCCCCTCCTTTTTGACTTAAAATATTGGCTCCCATCCACGCTGTGACGGTCGTTAGAGAGCAAAGCTTTAAACGACATCCACAACAATTGCACATGCGACGTTAGTTGAATTTACACACGTGGCTCTACAAAGAGTGAAATCAGAGATTCTGCAAGCCGTTACCTGGAATTCGCGGGGGCGCGTCCCGAACGTAGCAGCGTCGGCCACGGCCGGGCTAGAGCGGCGGATGCCGCCGCTGTAGCCAGGCCGTGAGTCGGCAGAGAGAAAACCTAGAGGAAAGTCTTTCGAAGGGTGAAACCGCAGAACCTAGCCATTCTGATGTGCTAGCTCGGGGCTACACCATTGCGCGACACAAGTGCACACACCGAAGCAATACGGCATGTGAGAGCTATGTGATTCCCAGTTATACCGATTTAAACTAGTTAGTTTAGTAAGTCTGAGAATTGCGAGAAAGCTGAGGGATCTTTTATAAGTGCTAGTTATCAGAACCAGTTGCTCCTTCGCCTTTTGTATTACCTTTTAAAACGCGACCGCATTGGTATTCAATTTAGAAAACGAAGTCCCATTCGTGGCAAGCAGTGCGGAAACGGTAGCGTTTCTTTAGCGGCAAGATGTCTGCATGTGGTCTCTACATTTGGTTTTCCCGCCCTGCAAAGCAATCCTTAACGTATCTTTGCCGTACGATCAGTTCTTTCCGTCGGGTATAGATTACCCAGGAGGTGCCGTAGAACAAGTTAATCAAGCCGTGCGAAAGAAGCGCGCAATAGACGCGAAGCTGCGCCAAGACAGGCCCAATAGAACCGTCGCTAAAGTAGACGACAAAACCGTCCCGCTGACGCGTCCGCCGGTGTGAACAGGCACCTGCGCGCGAGGAACGCTGGGTAGTAGCGCCCATTCGCCGCGCCATCTACACTGTGCTCCGTGAGTGATATGCACCCTCCTCCTCCCTAACCGCGTTGAGAGCTTCTTGTCGCGCACGCCACGAAAGAGCCGTTGGTTGGTAGAGGTAGAAAGCTTTGCTTTAAAATGGGTCTCAGTCAAGGTAGCTGAGTGATTCCACCTTTGCCCACTGAAGTGAAAAACTGTCCTTGCGTTTTCGGGATCTCCTACGAAAGCCAGAAAGCAACAGAATTTCCGTAATACAAAGTGTGTAAAAGCGGTAGGTATTGCCTTCGTAGATACACTGGCGCACAGAAACGCTGGCGGTGTGCACCATAATCAACTCGGGCATCGAAGCCGCCTACCTGGATCGCTGCTAACACAAGGTACCACTCCGCAGCGGGCCGAGAAGTGCGATATTCCACCTGGCACATCGCGACGCGCAAGCTAGTTGAAGTACTCGAGACCGACCGGTGCTGTTTCTTATTTATTTATTTATTTATTTATTTATTTATCTGATACCCACAGCGACAGGGGCATTACAGTAGGGGGGGGGGGAAGAACACAACAAAATAACACAGGGTTGCAGTCAGCCGCACACCGGCCTTACATCATTACAAGCGCATAAAACATCTGTACAATGCAGACATGCACCACAAATAAGCACCTATAAAATCGTTAGGTTCATAGAACGCCAATAGAAAAACACTCAAAGCAACCAAACGCGTTACACCAACTTCGAAAAGAACGAATCATTAGGTATAACCGATACAATGTCACAGGGCAAGTTGTTCCAGTGCATCATAAGGCTGGGTGTTTTGATGCACAATATTTCGCCCAGATAAAATGCACCCAGTCCGTTGTTTTTCCTGTTGCGGACTTCAGCACGCGTGCAAACATCTTTGAGCTCCCTTATAAAGCACACATGTCCCAAACGAGCTGTTCGAAGTGCAAACACGAAGATGGCGCTGTCATTTATTTTTTCCACCAATGGCGCATTGTCTGCAGAATTGAAAAAAAGACCAGTGATAAACATCGTTTTTTATCTCTTGCTGGTAGATTTCACCTTTCATTTTAGGTTGCTGCTTTCTGATTGGTTGATTGCGGGGTTTAACGTGCCGACGCTACCGAGGCGATGAGGCGCGCCGTAGTAAAAGGCTCCGGGTTAATTTTGACCACCTAGGGACCTTTAACACTCGTGGAAATCTGGACCACGTTAATATTTTTTGCCTCTGCGGCTGCATCAATGAAAAATAAATGCAACAAATAAAGCGCAGTCACCGTTTTCTGCACCTGCTTCTTGCGTTCTCTAGATCTCCAACACGACATTCCGCGTAAATGCACGCTTGCGCTATTCCATGGCATGCAAAGTTTAGAAATACGTCAGCTACGGGTTCGCTGATCCCTGTAGTCTCCTAATACGGTGCCCCAAAATTTGCAATAGGGTAGAAATGATGCCCACAACATTGGGCTTGACAATGGTCGCGTGTGAGCGAAGTGATTCGAATTAACTTTCAGCCGCACTTCCTGGACAAAATCGATGTATAAGCTGAAGAGTTGTGCAAGCAGTAACTCGAAGTTACTGTGAAAGGTGTGTGTACAGCAAGCAGCTAGCGCTCAGTTCATTAATTATTTTGGATCTTTCAAAGCATATCCCGTCGTATATGCTGAATGCAAGTGACTTGACTTCATGGTGCCGGCAATGCATGGCGGCTCTTGTCCTGGAGGGATGTGGTAACCTTCATTGAGTCGCACATAGTGATATATTTTCGTACTCGTAGTGGAATAAATTATGGCCCGATTATTATTTCGCCACATTTGAACCAACGATTTAACTCCAACGGCTCTGCCTAGTGTGTTAATTCAACCCCCAATTCAGGTCCAGTGATCAGAAGCAACATATAAAAATTAGTTTTTATTCACGAGTGGCTCTGTCGCTTCTGCCTGCGCCAGTCGCCTGGCTTCCGAGCCTTCTTTCGAAGGGGGAACCGCTGCCTACGATGCCGGGCCGGGAACAAAAGTGGAAATTGCCCGCCTTCGCACGGTGCGAAAGTTTCCCGTCTGCATTTATAGCTTTGGCGCACAGCTGTTAACCACACCATCGTTCTGCGAATACGCCGCATGGGTATCGCGTGCACCATTATCCGGTTTCCGCGTTCGGCTTCGCACGTCACTGCCGATGGGCCAACGCCACAACACCCATCGTGCAAGACGCGTCATCGAACGATATCTAGTCACTCATGAACACTGCCAGCAATGCGTTTTCGGCGATTGTTGTTCGTTTTCCCACATAGACTGCTGAAATAAAGAACTCAAAACCTACTGCATTTAGAGTGATTTATTGAGAACGATATAACTGCACAGAATATGGCAGCAGAAATGACAGAAAATAAATTAAGTTCGCACAAAGCAAAATAAAGTCGGCGTGAGTCCGCCCGCTCGGCTTGAGTTGCTTTAAGGCACATTCCCACTGGCGATGCGCCTCGTCGCGCGACGAAAAGCGACGTCGCAAAGCGACGAGCCGGCCGTCGCTTTTCGGCGTTTTGCGACGGCGGAGCAGATCGCTCTCGGTCCGAATTCCCTCGTCGCGCGACGGCCCCGCAAAACCGGTAAGCCAATCATGGCCGCGGAGTAGGCTGACGTAGCCGGAAACGAAACGTTTCTTTACATCCGGTATGCAAACGCTGCGGGTGGGCGGCGGGACGAGCCGCCGCCGCCGCCGCCGCCACCGCCGCTGGCTCGCTCGGCCAGGCGCTTGGCCAGCTATCGCTGTACCCGCCGGTTCGCGCCGGCAAGCAACTTCCCGTGTGCATCGGTTCTTTGGTCAGTGGCTTCAGCGTACGCGTGCACTAATCAACGAATAGCGTGGAACTCATCAGTGTGGAGAAGCGTGTATGGATTGTAAAAGCAAGTAATCATCGTATATAGGTGGATAGCGAGACGGTAGGTTGACTTGAGCCTCTTCGTTCTATCGGCGACTGGTAAACACGCGTAGAGTTCGGTGGCGTCAGAACTTTGCGCCTGTGAAAAGAAGCGACATTTGTGGGCCGTGATGCGGGTGTTGTGGCGTGAAAGCAAGCGTGTGCATTTCTTCGTGCAATAATATGTTGAAAAGAGCCTTCTTGAGGTTGTTATTTTCTGCTCCTCCCGCAACCCGCAATGTTTTCGGCATTGCTCCAGGTTAGTAGCATGTGTTTTAGTTTGATTTCTACCTGCTTTTGCCGCGTAACATCATTTTCTTTTACTGCGAATGGTTGACGCACCAACGAGGTGGTACAAGTCGGGAAGCAGCTGCGTGAACCATAAGAAATAAAAAAATTAGAAGAGTGGACACACGGGCTTATCGCGGCCGAGTGGCCTGACTCGCGCACCGTCCGGCAGTCGGCGCAAGTGGTAAAAAACTATATATTTAAAATTAAGCTAACACACAATATTATACTTTTAAAATTTTGTTACACATTAGACTACACATTTTTATTTGTGTAATAAGTTAATGGCTGTCAATGTAAATTTTTGTGGCTTCTTTGCGCCAAGCCTGGCCAAGCCGCCAGCCGCAAGCGCAAGCCGCCATTTGGCTCTTTCGGCAGCGTTTGCACGTGCGTTTCTGCAGCCTCGTGCTAACCTCTGTTGTTGAGAAGGAAACGCCTAGCGCTTTATTTGCGACATCGGTTTTGCATCCTGAACGAAAGGTGAGACTTTCTTTTTTAAAGTGCTGGTGTGGCGTATCATATTTACGTTTCCTTGTACTGCAAACGCTGCGAGCACTGCGTAACCTCAGGGAATCAGGCATAGCTAGTGCTGCGTCTTTAAGATAAGCGCTTTGGAAACGCCCCGAAAAGCGTAAGACACCATTTTTTAGCTGGACGTAATGGTATTTTAGGCTGGTTGTGCCGTTTTATCTAGCGCTGAGGGATGCCAGCGGTACGCGCCCGTCGTCGCACGTAGCGTTTACGTGCCGCAAACGACGGCGGTGAGTTGCGGAAGTGGCCGGCCGGCCGGCGGTCCGTAGGCGAAGCAGGCGTTGTGCGCTGTCGCTGCACTGAATTACGTGAGCCGCAGGCTGCGTTGTTTTATACTAGCTAGCCATTGCTAGCTTGGCCAACTGTTACTGCTATTATGGCCGTGATGCGCTGCAAAGCCGTCCGGGCTAACGTACACGGCGAAGTAGCCGTATCTGCATTATTTTGGCTTATCTGGGCATAACCAGCAGCCGTACACTCATCGTAAGTTTTACACATGGGTGCATACCAAGCTGCCTGCGTACAAAGCGAACCCGCTCGCCGACGCCGATAACGCGCGCTCGTCGCTTCGCTTTGGCGCGTCAGGTACGGTAAAAACGCGTCTTTCGTCGGCAGATAACAGCTTTGCTCGAGGCGGGGTGAGTGCGCAGTGCATTGAAACCTTCAAATTTGGTCTTCGTTCTACATCGTATATCAATTCCGGTATCGCAGGCATTGCATACAACTGTTCCACACTTGCCGTTTTTTCAAGCGTTTGCTCTCTTTCTCTGGTCATATTTTGGCTAGTTTCATTAAACACGTATTGCGCAGATTGCACCTATTCAGTCGGAACTGTGTGTTTTCTTGTCATATCTTTTAAGGCATGGCCTTTGGCGGTCAGTAGTACTCAGTACGACGCTCACTGCTGCTTGCCATGGTGCCCACACAGCGCCCAAATATACTTTCGCCAGGTGCCCGTTCTCGGGATGCGTTTCTTTCGCGAGCCCGTGGGGCAACAGGTTTGTTTAACGTTCAGCTCGCTCTCGCTCTTCGTCCTGATTTTACAAAAAAAGACAAAGGGATTCAGGCTATGTGAGCAGCGTTATCATTTTTGTTAACCCAAACTAATAGTCTGAATTGCATTAAGAATGTGCCTAACCAGTGTTGCGAAATTACAAAGACCCATATTTTAAGTGTTGCTAATAGCTTGACCGCATGATTGCTGAATAGAATAAGAGAACTTGTGTTTTAAATAAGTGGCATGCACTGGAGGCAATACTTGATACTAGTTGCAGTGAAATTTACAGACTATTCGCATATCATCTGTCATTGCAAGCAGTTTGTGTACTATATCACCTATCACCTGTGCAGGTCTACAGGTGCCCTCAAGACAGAGCCAACCAGCCAGCTGCATTCGTCATACCAAACATGGTGCAAGCACTTCATGGAATCTGTCCTGCCCTCACGGACTCACAAAAGTGGCCGTGCCAACTGTTCTCCCAGAGTTATTCAGTTGTATTGATGACTGCCTGCAATGCTTCTTGCTGCCTTATTGATGCTTCTGATGGATACCGCAACTGTATTCCATCTATTGAACCTTGCCATTAGCACCTAAAATCTAACGCAAGTCTCGGCACTCAATAAGGCGTGACCACTGAAAAGACTATCGTTGACTCAAGGAACAAACGGTTTTTTATCAGTGACATGCCTCATATCATTAAAACCACTAACAACAGCGTATACAGTCTCCAAACTCCACTCGCAAGTTATTGTTGCTGCTAGTTGTAATATTGTGAAAACAGTACATTCACAAAAACCCTTTTACATTATGAAGACTGCCAGGGTAAGAGGTCATGCTAAATGTCGTTTGTCACCATACGTGCTGCCTGTTGTCGGCTGGCCTAGATGAAGAGAACCATGTTGGGACCTACGTTGTCAAATGCTTATGGGATTCTGTAATGTGCCACCATTGTCTCATACACGAGAAGCATATACTGCTTCCCTGTTTCTTATATTAGACTGTTCGTATTGACAGCGGAAGGCATGAATTTGTGCCTTAATCGAGCCTGGAACCGGTCGGTTGACTACGTGCACGTACCTAAAATATCCCGCCTGGCCCTTTGCCTTTACTGGGAAGGCAACGCTTTCGGAAGGTAACCCGGCTTCTTGGGAAAATGCACCCTTGCAAGGAACCAATAGGAAGTTGATTTTTTTCCTCTTAACCTTTTGCGTGTGCATCTCCACATAAATGGGATTTCTGTTCAATTACTGCTACTGATTTGAAGTTGCCCCGAGGCAATAGATCTCATTAGCGTTCATCAAATAAGCGAGGCCATCAAAGCCAAAGTTTTCCCTTCTTTCACATCTAACTGGAGAAATTGCCAGACTAAGAAAATTATCTGCGGAGATAGTGGTTGTAAACAGTTGCAAGTATCCGAGTGTCTAGATTATGTTATGGTTGATATTTTTGTATGACTGCAACAGCGCACAGAGTCTGAGGGTGTCGTAGATACAAGTAAACCTGTGGATGGCTGAGTTTCTGGGTTTTCTGCATTTTCAATTACCGTGGAGAAAAAATCCTTTGTGTGGTTGTGATACCTTTACTTGTGCATTTTTTTTCATTCCTGGAAACGTATTTTCCTCTCACTACTGTGTATTGTCTCTGTTGTGTATTACTCACTGTTTTTTATTTGTGTTGCAAAGAATGATGACAATTTGAACTTGTTCCGTTTAGTGCCATGCAATAAATATTTCTTCATTTATGGTGTGTCTCTTTTATGTGGCTCGGCAACATGTGAACACGCGACAGAATTCTTAACCAAGTGTGAGTGGTACTGTAAATTGCAATTTCACGTTTCCAGAAAAAGGTTTTTTTTTTAAAGCATACGGCACTAAGCCTGAGAATGATATATTCAAATAAACACTAATTATTGCATGAAAGCGTCCGAATACCGTACCGATGCCCGTCGCCGTGAGCAGCGCTTTCCAGTCCTTCAAACTACCCGCCAAATCGGTGTCCGCGAAACCGAAACCGAAAGTGAACGTCGAAAGTATGGTTAGTAGTTTGGCTCTCCGTCCGCTCGGTGCGCTACACTACAGTACAGTCATTCGGCCGCAGGGCTCTATGGGAGTGTCCACTCTTACCAGTATTTCTTTCTCTATGGCTGAACGCAGTCGGATCATCGCTCATCGCAAGTGCGAACACCACCTCAAGGCCTCATCGCGCGACGCGCGCCGTCGCGCGACGAGACAATTCGCCAGTGGGAATGTGCTTAACGGCACACACACACGTGACACGTTCCACTAATTACGCACCACATTTAACGGCCGAGACCACAAGAAGTGGAAGCTCGAAAGAACCTGAATTGCCTGTTTATACCAATCCACGTTCTCGGCCTTACGAGTAGGAGATCCCACGTGATACCCTTGCAGCGTTTTGGCAGAACGGTGATGCAGCGAAACGCTTCGTGCCAAAGCTATACAGTCAAAACAGATAACAAACCCGGATAGACCGAATTACGCTATATATCCAACAAAAGGCAATCTGTTACAAAAATGCATGCAAGGATATCCTTATAACGAAGTTCACATCGGATATATCGAACTCGGCGCGCCTACAATTGCCACCGAAATGCATTTTCTCGGAGGGGCGATTGGGCGCGGCTTGGTCATGATTGAGATGTTGAGCCTCGCATAGACCGACATGACGCCCGACACATTCAGTAACTGTTTCCGTCTCATGGGATTCACGACGGATACCATCAGCCATCGAGTCCGGACCAAGACGGCATCCATTGGCGAACTGCGCGACGAGCTCGCCAACGTTCCAAATGCTGGACCGAAAGGAGTGTCCTTAAGGGTTTCCTGAGTATTGACGACGAAGTTGCCGTCATAGTGAGCCCCTCGAGCGCACACACCGTCGCCGATGTCATGGCAGCTGGTTGCCTGAAAGCACTGAAGAGACTGAGGTGTCACAACGTAAAGCCGCCCGACGCTTTATGAAGCGCTTTTGCCAGCCGATGTTCTTCGCCAACATTGCTTCGATATCGCAGGACCAGGACTTGAACTGGTGCAAACGATGTCTCGTGTAGAGAATGCGGTGCTAGGTGGTGCCGCCAAAACGAAAGTGAAAACAAAATCCCAAGGCGGAAAGAAGCTTTATCGCATGCAATAAATGGATTTTTTGCGCAATAATGGCATACCTTAATCTGTTCGTTTCGTTAGTGGGAGTGGCAGGGGGGGGGGGGGTGGAGGGGGGGTCCGCTTATTGCAAACTCGCAACAAAAAACTCCTTATAGACGGGTTCGGCTATAACAAATTATTGGATATATCGAACTGATGGCGGCGCATATTACAGTTCGCTGTAACCGGGTTGCAGATGGGAAATTCGCTCAGCGCGATAAAGCGGTTATCCCCGCTTTTGTTTCCCGGCCGGGCAGCGCAGGCAGCTCTTCTTCCGGCGAAAGAAGGCGCGAAAGCCAAGGCGACGGGCGCAGCCAGAAGGCACAGAGCAATTGCGCTTATGCTGGTCGTACCGGTCTCAAACCAGGCGCTATCACTAGAAGTCTCCGGCACAGTCTGGAGCACGCCGTTCGAGCGTTATAGAGAACCGACGGTACTGTGTTGATGCCCCTGGTTTGAATCTGATTGATTGATAGTTTGGGTTTAATTGCGCAAGGCCAACAAGGGCAAAGAGCGCCAAAGACAAAGTTATTTGATGATGACACAAATGCACAATTAAATACTAAATTATCTCAGTAAAAACAAATGTGAAGCGACTTAAAATCCATGAAGACGGCTGGTGTATAGGGCCAGGACGATTATGTATATGAAAGAAGCCGTAAAAAATTGACATCCGACAAACAATTACAAACACACTTAATAGAAACATTGGGTTGTCGGCGAAGAAGTGTGATGGGTGTAGGGGGATGTGTTGTCCGTACAGTTCAGGAAAGTGTTTGCGTCGTGTGGTATCGAGTGCCTTGCTTTGAATGGGTATGCCAACTACGGGTAGGGCCTCTCCACACCTGCTACACAGAGGTCTTGAAGAGCCTTGAAGACACATGTCTGCCATATCCGTAGCCTAACAGGGCCGTCTTCTGTGTATCTGTTGGGTGTGTCCCCAAGTGTATGGTCCCAAGTGAGGTTTTATTGCGTGTAACTGTTATCTGTCTGTTCACTCCAGTGCGCTTGTCATGTGTTGCGAAGTTGGTGTCTGATGTGTGGCTTCATTCCAGTGTACGGTACTGTTATTCTACTGTATTGAAGAGTGTAGCAGTGGCCATTTGATATCTGCGGTCTCGTTCTGATTGATTGATTGTAGGTTTTAACGCGCCGACGCAACGCAAGCAATGAGGCGCGCCGTAGTGGAGGGCTCCGGAATAATTTTGGCCACCCGATGATCTTTAACGTGGCGGGGAAATCTCGTACACACGGGCGTTTTTGATTTTCACCTCCATCAGAAGAGCGGCCGCCGCGGCGGGAACCGAACCCACGTCCTCGTGCTCAGCAGCGCAAGCGGTCTCGTTCTCGGCCATGCTAGAGTTTGAATCTGCTGAACACACTTGAGATTTTCGAAGCTATCTCCAAAGCCAAAAAAAGTGACCTGGGGGAGCCGTTGCATTCCACTAAACATGGCTAAAGGTTGTGCGCAACAATCTGGCGGATAGTACGGCCACAATCGCCACATGCGGCCAAATCGCAAGCGGAGCACCGCTATCTACGATTGTGCCGATAACGAGATTGCTGGACACGTTCCATGTCTGCAGCGTGATGAGGGCAGCAAGAAAGCAGCCTCTATGAGGGCGTGCATTCTGAGCACAAAGATTACGTCCCCATCTAAGCCAAGAAATGAGCCGGTTTCGTTCGTTGTGAAAACCCGTACTTTCATTATTCCCGTTGCTTTTTTGAAGGAAGTTGCTTTCTGCCTGCCGTATGGTCACCCTGAAAACATTGATTGTGCATAGCACTCGGTAACGTCGTACTCGCGAACACCGTTCAGCGCGATGTGTTGCGATTTGAAGGCGCTGGTAACGGGTGAGGAGGGGATTAAAACAAATACGAACAACCAAGCACACAGCCTCCGACGCATGCCGCACCGCCTGGCTGCAGTGTCAGTAAACTCGCGCATGCGCAGTTCTGTCAGAGCATTTTGTAGCGTAGCCTACTGTGAGGGGAAATGCTTGATAAAGAAGCAACGCCGATCATTTATGTGAGACGTCTTTTTACGCTGTGCAGCCACGGAGCATCCTGTTATCTACTAAATTCGGGAGCCAAGCACGCAGCAGGCTGATTGCAGCTAGCATGATGCCCTTCAACGATCATCCTGCTCAGTGGCAACGCGGCGTGAAAAGGCGCCTCGAAATAAACGACCGGCGTCGCTTCTCGATCAAGCATTTCCCACAAATGTAGGCCACTCTCAAACGCTCTTGAATAACTGCGCATGCGCGCAGTTTCCGACTTTGCAGCCAGATGATGTAGCCTGCATCGAAGGCTGTCCGCTCCGTTGTTCGCATTTCTTTTGATCACCCTGTACCTTAAACCATTACATGCTTTAATTAATAACGATGAAACATATCTGTTCCGTACATGGCCGTTTTGCGTTCGCAACACACTGAACGAATAGCCTTAAACCTACAACACGCAAGTTCACACAAGGAACAGGTTTTTTTGGCGAACCCTGTAAAAAGCCCACCATTTCTCTGCCAGCACCGGAGTTTTCAGCGTGGGTTAAAGCACACATATGCTGTGGCCTTTAGAATTTGAGCCACCGAAGAAGAATGAAGATACATACCAGATTGGCAATAGCTGCGGTGAACATTGAAGTATATTTTGAATACCCGGCAGGTAAATCGCTTTGTTCTAGTTTTGTTCCCACAAAACAGTAGGCCATCCAGAGCATGAACAAAACAACAGCATGAATACATGGGGGCTCTGCAACGGAATTAGAAAATTTGCGCCGCCTATGGCGGAGCTTTTTCTTCTAGCAACAAAGGTAGCTTGAAGGTCTCAGGTAGGCCTCTTGTTTTATTTCAGTATGCGCACCAGTAAACACGGACTAAGTACATAAGTTAACACCCGATTTCACAAAAGCGAACCGTCCGTAAGGTTTTTAGTTGTATTTGCTATAAAAAGCTGGCAAGACTTTAGGTCATTAGCGCAGTTAAACTGGGTACCGTAATAATACACCTTCCACACCACAACACACACACCCACCGACAGAGGCTGAAGTACAAATATTACAATCGATCTAATTATTGGCACAGTGAATTGGCTTTCAGTGCACTGCAACGCTCCGGTTGCAGAGAGGTGAGCAATGCAACAGGTTTTATCATACGACCATGATTAGTCCTCACTCATCGTTTTGAAGCTGGGCTGCTTGTGTGGGGCGTGCTCTGAAACACCTCAAAGTACTGTCAAAGTGTAGGTAGGAACAGAAGTGTGAAGGTCACCGAGGAAGCGAAGCCTCTTACGTAAAGTTTCATTTTTGTTAATATGTCAAAATGGAGGGATATTAAAAAAGACACTGCCCTTCGGTGCCCGTGGGAGTGGCAGACGGCTGGTGAAAGTGCTTCAATGCGGGGCCCAGTACTCTCACAGAGCGAAGCTTAGCTACTTCGTTCGCCACCAACTCGAGGAAAAAGGTGAAGACATAAAAAAACCTCGCAGGTTAAACATTGCAGTTTAACATCTCATCGGTATCGTAGTTATTACGTTAGTTACTTACCTTTCCTCTGTTTATGTCCCGGTATTCTTCAAAAGGCTCCCCGCCGAAACAGCTGGCGACTACGTCGGTACCCGAGGTGTTACGTGATCTTCGACGAATCCCAGTCGGCCATGTTCGTTCAGCAGTAGGCGGCACAAGCTCGGCGAACGCGAGCTACTCGATCGGCACTGCCCGAGCAACGAGCAGCGGCTCCGACTGATTGTTGCCTTGGGAACACGCCTGCTTGATAAGGGCGTTTTGTCGCAGCGGAACTGTGAGCGACGGCTTCGTCATACGAGCGAGGAAGCGGCCGCTCGCTGTCGTCGCAAAGGGAAACAGATAACACGCCTGGCGAAATAGAAAACAGGAAGGTCAGCAAGGCGAGAGCGTAGTACCTTGGAAATGAGCTGGAAATGTTTAATATTGATTGACGATTAGGTTTAACGTGCCGACGCTACACGGGCGATGAGGCGTGTCGTAGTGTATGGCTCCGTATTAATTTTGACCAGCTGGGGATATTTAAGGGGTGGCGGAATCTGGAACACACGACGTTTTCGCTTTTCGCCTCCCTTACAAAACCGGCCGCCGCGGTCAGCAATTGAACCAGCGTCATTTGGCTCAGCAGCACAAGAAAATGTATGTAGGAATTCGAGTATGGATAGTATAGAGGCTAGTTGCTTAACATTTGGTTCTGGACCACTGAACGCAGTAGGTTGGGGTCCTTGCTCTCATCACTTTTAAAGCGAAGACTGGTCTGGCTAAGCGAGATAAAAATCCGGTAATCCTGTGTGCACAGAAAACACCTCCAAGGCAACTCGATGCACATGTGCGAAAAAAAACGAGGTGGGAGAGGAGTCAGAAGTAACGGGAGAGACACTGGCAGGCTTTATAGAAGACACAGACACGCTTTCGTGACTATAACATGTCAGTGGAGCGGCGCATTGGGGGGAGCGAAAAAAACCCGACCACACGTTGCAGCCCCACTGGTCAACCATCTGTACGGAGTGCAAGGGTGCAGTTCTTTACAAATGCAAGTTTAAAGACGTGTTAATTAAATTCGCAGATGGTGAAGTTGCGACCACTTTTGGTGGAAAAAGACGTTCAATGCACTGTAACTGCTATAACCCTCTCAAAGACCTCGCCCCAGGAATCCGAAATGTCGATCGGCTCCGGCGCCTATTTAGAGATTTTCCAACTTTCACAGTGTTGTACCTGAAACCAATATATTGATAATAATCACAAGCGTCGTGAAATGAAAAAAAAACGCGTGATTAGGTAGCAGAAAATTACATTACAAGCAGTAACTTTTTCCCTGGATGATGTAAAAATTCTTGTTTTGGCGCACGCATTACACAGTTTGAAATGTAAAGTGAAGTTGTAAAAACACTGGCGCAGCTTGCACCAATGGTGCAAAGCTGGGGGAACAGCAGAGCTGGCGGCCCCTCTCCCCTCGTCGGAGACCCGGCTGTTGCACATCGCATTTATTTCCGAACTTGACGCTGATTGGATTGGGCAGGAAAAAAACTTTTAATGTGCCGGCGGTTAAAGCCTTACACTAAGACTTCAGACTTGGCCGGAGTCGGCCTCGCCGTCTCTACGACTGGAAGGCCCGAATCGTTTCGTCCTCAGGCTTTCAAACCTTTCCCAAAGTGGGTCGCTTTAGCACGCGCTAACATTCGGGGTCAAGTCTAAAATGAACGACCATGCCGCGAACCTAAGGGAAATGCTGTCCTCCGGAATGCGATGATAGAGAGTATAGCAGAGCGGAGAAACGGTCCCGCGCGGTACCCGGTATATCTGCGCATGGGCACATCCAGTTTTACCCTTCTGCGCACGCGCAGTAGCGCCGGTCGCCTCCGGGTACCGTACCGGGAACTTCTGCGCTCTTATATATTCTCGATATCCCAAACGGATAGAAGCCGTATTCATAACGCGATGGACCCAGGTCCGATTCCGACCATGCGAGGGTTTCTTCTCGTTCCAATTGGTTCACATGTTATTTTTCCTCGCCGCTTCTAGCCCCGTACCGCTAGAGCCTATGGCATGGCCCAGGGGTAAGGTTGCGGTTTCACGGCGTAATGGTGCCGGGATCCATACCCGAGACCTCCCTAACCAAGTTTTTTTCTTGGTGCTTCGCGGTGATTTTGGTGCGACGGACGACAAAGCTCCGTGTATATTTGCTCTGCGGTCAAATAAATTTACACCTTTCTAGTCCTTACAACTGTCAGCAGACGAAGTATTTTTTTTCGCTGGTTCAAAACTTTAAAATCGGGTGACAGCGTTTGTAATACTGATCATGGCGAGAAGCAAATGAAATCGCTCTGCACGGTCGATTTACGTTATGGCTACTGAAGCAGCCGCATTTCATGTATTTTAAGCAACCGATGACTGGGTGCCAGTGTTGACGATACCTATGTGGTCGTTTAACATTGCGGTCCCCATCTTCAGCGATTACCACCAATGAATACGCATCGAATATTTTCCGAGTCTTTTCAGTGATTTTATGGGGATTTGATGTGAACTGTTCCTCAATAAAGCGGTGCACGTACGGCTCTTTTTATTTGTCATTGCATTACCCGATTAGATTGTTTATTCTCCTTTTGTGGTCGCCGTTTTTTATGTTTCTTCAATGGCCTCCCCGGTGAACAGAAGGGCATCCGTCGAAGCCTTGATTCCATAAACACATGGCTATGCGGTAGCTTAATACTTCGCGCTGCACTAATTTCTTTGTGCCCTTTGTATTGTCATCCCGTTGCATAGCTTCCTGTCCACTCATTTCGTCTGGAACAGAAGGGTGCGAGGCCATAATTGTAGCGCATTATATGATAAGGGAATACCCACTCGTAATTATCTAGTATCGTATAGGGAGGTAACTTACAAGCAACGGTTCGGGTGCGTTATCATACTAATTAGCAATATGTTTATCCGCATGTAATAACCTTTCCCCCTTAACATGGTGACACATTGAGGGAGCACGGCGTTCCCTTGCTTATGCTGCGTTGATCGTAGGATTCGGCATGAACAATTCTGAGGACGACGGCTCGAAAGTTAAGCGACGTTGGGCGTCAGTTCTCACTGATAAGCATACAATGGGGGTATTATTGCGAAAACGATAGCCAATTCAGCAAAGAACCCAGCGCTGGCGTCCACTCTCTGTGACAGCAAGAGGGCTCCTAGGCCACGTGTCTTTGAAGAGTTCTATAGCAAGCGCTAAAACTCGGCAGTTGGGGATAGTGACAGTCCACCCCAGTAAACCGCAGACGAAGCAAGGTAGAGGAAGAGAAGAGCCAAGCGAGCGAGAAGGCAGGCTGCAAAATTCGCCATCGTCGACAATCCGATTCTCCCAACGCACGACGGCATGAACGAGCAGCGGCGGAACCGGTTTCAGAAAGATCGGAGCCATTCGAAAGCGTAAGGCGAGAGACGACCGCAAAGTAACTCGTCAAAATCGGTTGGTTATGATGATTATGCGGTTTAAATAGCCCACGGTGTACATGGGCGGTTAAGGCCCGTACATGGTAGGGGAAGGCTCCGAATTAATTTGACCACATGCGGATCTTTGACGTGCGCCCCAATCTCCAACACACGGGATTTTTCGCTTTGCGCCTCCATCACAAAGGCGGCCGCGGCGGCGGGGAATCGATCCCGCGTCGTCGTTGCAAGCGGGAAGAGGATAGACCCTTCGAGAACGCGGGGCTGAGGCAACGCGTCGCAGGTGTTCAGTTGTACATAATTGTTTCCCAATTCATTCGGATCCCTTAAAGAGTGTTCAGTCTCCTTAGTTTTTTTGCAGTCCAATTGTGAAGGTTTGCTAGTGGACTGAATTTTTTGAGGGAAAGAACGAGCGCAGTGTCACCTCCGGGGTCGAAGTGTGCGCCACCGCCAACGCCACGCCGCGTTTTGAGCCAATTTCGAGAGAGAGAGAGAGAGAGAGAGAGAGAGAGAGAGCAGAGAGAGAGAGAGAGAGAGAGAGAGAGACTAATAATTTGAATTTTGAGCGCAATGGTGCAGGATGATGAGGGTGCCAGCACCAGGGGGGGGGGACGCCTGAACACACACGGCAAACCGTGGTTATAGAAAACTCTTTGGGACAGCAAACTGACTTCGTTATAGGCGGTACGTCGTTAAAACCGGGAATGTCTTGGTCTCTACGCACGCAGCGGGCACCGTAAAACAGTGCTTGTACAGTGAGATTTTGAATAAAACGATTTATTAGTTTCTGTTGGTTCACGAAACAATTCCAATATACCGAGATTTTGGATACAGCTATTCTTTAGGTTCAGTCGGCTAAAGACCATGTTCATGTTTGTTTACGTGGGAGTAAACGACGACGCTCAGTGTCTGTAAACATAACGGATTATCGCGTTTTTGCTTGTGTGATGTGTTTTACTATGATTAGGTTGTCATGTTGATTCTACGTCAAACACACTGATATTTGTGTTCGCTGTGGTTGAGCTGGTAAATTAGAGCCTACGTGCAGAGCATCAAATATGAGGAGCAGACTTGGAGGCATAGGAGTTAAAAGAGATCTTGGGTATGCGGGTTGCAAGCGTAGTAAAGGCAGCAAAAAATTGTGGTGATTTTTATTTGTGAATTGGTTACGATGATAGGTCTCAAGAGGCTGGAGTCGTATACCAGGCCACAACAATATCAGAGGAAGCGGTTTTTTAGGTTTCTTGAGTCAGACTGTCAGTTCATCCGCCGGCGCGTTCCTTCGAAAAGAGAACGACATGGTGATGGACGGAGTATTTGGCAAAAGTTTTACGGCTGACACATACCTGATGGTAGAGTTAAATGATCCATCTGTCTTAGACGTCGTCTTCATAGCATATATCAGGGATGTATACACGTCCACGAACGTCCTAGGCAGCATGCTCAAGTATACATTTTGAATAGAACTACACAGAAAAGGCCATACGCAAGGCGAAAAACTAGGTAGAAGATTTTCAAAACACTCTCGAGACAAAGTATAGGCCACCTACTATAAATAGCGACCTCACTAAGGTGCTAGACGAAAGAAAAAAAAATCCCGGGCTATCTCCACTAACGTGAAACCTGGGGAGGGGCGAAGCATACAGTAAAAAAAAGTCTCCTTGGCGCCTTTTTTGGCCACGGAGATGAAACCGCTGGATAGAGGCATACAGCTTTGCGTCAAGCACGAAGTGTTCTCGCGCGAGGCGTTGGAAAACGAGTGTCCCCGTGTGTTCTTTTAGTGCGCGTTGAATAGTGCGGCGAATAGTAGAGCCGAGGTGGTGCTTAGCAGAACAGTCCCCCATTGTTGTGTTGCCTTGATAGAGTACATTTTAAATGTACTGATATCTGCATAACCCGCACAGATACGCGATCAAGGAAATCGGCCGTTAACTGGTATCACAACAAGCATAATTTTCTTCATTCAGAAACGACAGAAAAACCGCCTTTGCCGCGGCTTGTAAAATGCTCAGGCGACCCACATTTTGTTTCAATAAACAGATGAGAGTGCGAGTGTATCTTTATGGTGCTATTAGGTCATCGTGTTCGTAATTTTGTCTGCACCTCGCGCCAAAGCCTCCGGGCCCACCATAAAAGCCTCATTGGAGAATATGGAATTCTAATATTCACTCCGGTATTGGTAGTTCCACTCCCACTGCGCACGATTTTCGTTGCGTGGAAATTTGCCTGTGCAGCGTGGATAGCTGGAGACGTGTACAAATGCATTTACCTCGTTTCAAAAGTGTGGCCTGTACATGTAACAAGGTCTAAGTTGTGTTTTTACGTCCGTAGGATTTTCGCATCCTGTCTTGAACTATGAGTGTGTAGACGTAATAATTTATAAAAAATCCATACTGATTTCCTGTTGTTACTTCTGGCTTGATGGTGTATTCGATTTCCCATGCTTTTGGCAAGCTCTTGAAATCTTTAAGGTTTTCTTTGTGTGCCCGAAGAGCTGGTCGACACTCTTCAATCCACCAGAGGCTCTTACGAGTACGTGCACTACGGAAGGTGTTAAAAATGGAGCATTCGGCAGAGATATGGGCTGTGACGAAGGAACAGGCTGCATAATATCTGTCTTATCAGAATGTATGGAGCTTGTGATTTCCGTAAACGCGCTAGTAGCGGCGGCATGTTGAAAGAAAGGTCTTCTTCAGCTTAGGTTGTCAAATCGGCGCTGGTTGCCAAACACAAACGCAGGATGTACTTAAACGTAAATATACCGCAAAATCAGGAGGCCGGGGTTGCATCTGCAACCACAATTGTAGCTCAAATGGTACAGCATTTAAGGCTATAATAATATTCTCCATTTTTAAATCTTTTTCAAGGTTTAAAGTATATCAATTTTTATGCATTTCATTTTTCGAACTTTTACAAAAACACACACAGACACGCACACACGCACAAAAACAAGCATGCCTTCGGGTGTTCTGCGCACATTAGTCGAAATAATTTGGGTTCGTGTGAAAACCAGCATAGTTTAGCTCACATATATTTATGCAGTGTGTAATGACAAATCAATGGCAAATATTCATTCTCCGCATCTTCACCTTCGTATTTATTCCAGCCCGTCATTTTGGAGTTCATCAGAAAGATCCCCGCACTGGTTCTCTCTTGAAAATGTTCGCACCTCCATCCTGAATGTTACGCATTTGACGTTGCCATGGTTGGTTCCGTAGTCGCTTGGGTTTTTGAAGCCTCCACC